>JANZLC010000201.1:2628862-2661269 GCA_026413385.1 Erythroxylum gracilipes
GACAGTATGATGTGATGTATTGTAAGCACTGTTTGAGATGTTGTGTGTGAACTAGTCTGATTTGATTGTACTGTCTTAGGTGGCATCCATATATCCTCCCAGGGGGTATTTGGGTGTTACAAGACCGATCCAACTATAAAAATCTTGAATCGTCTAACTTTTCAATTTGATTTTTAATTTTCTAATTTGATTCACTTTAATAACTCTTATAGTTAAGAACTGACCAATTTATTAATTAATCAATCAAATTTTGTAAATTAATAAGTTCTTATAAATAATAATTTTTATTTATCAAATTTTTAATTAAACTTCAAATTCTTTAATAGGTAAGGACAATCTCTTTCAATCATATTTCAAATTCTTTAATTTTATTTAATTTTTAACCGATTTTACAACGATATAATATTAATTAAACTATTTAAACCTTAAATTTTCTACCTTACTGGTTTAACTTCAAGCTCAATTTTTAAAATATTGGTATTTACTGGTTAAAAAAGAAGGAGAAGAAATGAAAATTACAAGCACCCGGTTTGGTTGCACTGGGAAGAACATTTAATAAATAAAAAAATCTTTTTTGTTTTCTCTTATGTTTCTGAGTTTAAATTAAAAAATCTTTTTTGTTTTCTCTTCTGTTTCTGAGTTCGCCATGAACAGGACGATCATCATATCTTTGTCTCTTTCAGTCCAAGATATCAATCTTGTAAGAACAACTATAACAAATTCCTAGCTTTCGTGAACGTGATGTGGGTCCTAAGAAAATATTTATCCTCCAGGCTCAAATTTGATAAGTTTTAGATACTTAAATTTAAGTTTAAATTCAATATAATTTTAATTAAATATAGTTTAAGATGTTAATTTTTATTGATTTCAACATTAATTTATTATAATTGATTAAATAAAAAAGTTAAACTTAAATTTAGACTCGAACTAAATTAATCTTAAATACTCGAGTTTAAATTTAATTAAACTTTGACTCGATGAATTCAAGCAGCCATAGTTTTCAGTCTAGAACTTGGAATATGTTGAAATCTAATAAAGTGTACCTCGGAAAGAAGATTACGTGAAAGGGTATTAGCAAATTGTGGATATAAAGCCAATTCCTCTTTTAATGATAGTCTTCTCATGTTGAGAGTGAGAGGTCATGTAAAGCCACACAGATTGACTAAATGATAACGAACAGCAAGTGGTTCAACTTGCCACTTCTAAAAGTTCAAAGGGATAAGGTGATTAGAAGCTCGTGCAAGTAGAGGTGTTATTTGTCAATTTGGAATAACCAAATTGCACATTACATATAATTAGTATAATTATAGATAATACAAAGATTAGGAGTGACAATGTGTTCAAAATTCAAACCCAAGTCTTAAGTCTAAACCCTATTTTTCATAGTTTGGTTTGTCAATTTTTGGCGGTCTTTCATCACTTCTAAAGGGGATTTATAAAAACATGTTGCGGGATTTGTTAATATGAATTTGTTTGCTTTTTGTTTACTAAAGATTAAACATTTCAATTCAACATTAAGTCTAGTACTTCAATAAATCAAATGATCATACTTTTTCGACGGAATTTTTAAGTTGTCTGTCAATAATTTCCATCGCTAAACGATATTTTTCTTATAATTAGCAGTACTTAATTTCAATATATAATCAATGCAATGTGCAGGAAAATGAAGAAAAGCTACTTGTAGATATTATTGCAAAAACATTGGAAGTGTAATGATAGTTCATGATCATCTCAGTTACACATTCTTCTGAAAGTCCGAGGTTACTGTCCTAACCATTACTGAATTGTTAAACTATCAACTCCACATTCCATGGTTGACACAGGCTTGTTGTCCATCTCACCAACCCAATAGAACCAGTCCTTAGGAGCTTTGACTTTCAAGGATAATGGTGTTTCAGTATTGCTCTGCCACGGACACCAAGGAATGGTATGTTCCAAGAATTGCACACAGGATCCCGAAAACTACGATCGTTGAACTTAGAACAACCTGGATTATCAGAACAGATGGGAAACCTGAAGATTTTTTGGATAAAAAATGCTGGTTTATCACAAGTAACATCGAGCTAAAGTTCCTGTAACCTGGGTTGTTGTCGCTTTCTTCCCCACAATCCTTAAGAAGCACAAAGCTGGCATTATTACTGCCTGGAATTATGCAGACATAGTCACAAAACCAGGGCTAAAGCTTGTAAGCCTCCAGAGAATATAAGTTGCTCATATGAATAGTTTAACAATTCCATACACCTGAATCTTGCACTCACCACAAGTAGACAGAGGACAGAACCCGTCAGAGACATTAAAAGACCTGCAATCAGTAACACAATGATGTTAGTCACTACACTTCAGGAGTATTAGAAGCTGAGAAAGGAGGAAGTAACACAAATAGTTGTTGCATAAACATCCTTAGGTGGACCATTGTACTTTGTGTAACATGTCTGGTCTGAAGTTAATGGATAAAGTCGGATTTGGACTTGAATCTAAGCAAAAAAATTTGGGATTGGACTGGAATTCGGAGGATTTGAACTGGGTTTATCCAGTTTTAATCCTTTTCTTGTGCTGACAGATTTTAACTTTTCTGGCCGAACTTGAGCATAGAAATTAAATTCAGGCTCTAAGGTCGAGTTTGGTCTGATCCAGTCCATTTTCATCGTAGAATGAGTTTAGTATCTGTAATCTGTAATCTGATCATTAAAAAAATTATTCTCAAGCTTCAATGTAACCATTAGACTGTGTTCTTTTGCCTGATATGCAGTCCAATCTACATCTAATTGAACACTTACTAAAGAATGGAAGAAGAAAAGCGGCACAAACAGTGGACATAACGATTAGTGTCCTCAGAAGAATGAAACACCAGTAACTGTTTGAAACTCCAACTGGGAGTAGCTCTTCTATACCTCTAGCCAATGGATTTACCAACAAACCATATTTGTTCTCTATCAAGGAACCAAAAGGATATAGCAAAAAAGATGAAAAAAAAAGGTCGTTTGTTTCTGCAATCCAATTAAACACCATCAAAGGTTTTTTTCTCAATGTTCTAAGTTTAATCTGCTAGTTACCAAAGGATATTTGGTTAGTGGATTTGTAACCTGCAAAAAATGGCAATGATTGAAAGGTTAGAAACCATTATATATGTCAACCAAGGGAAGCTTACAGGCCTGATACCATACTTACGGTAGTCCACAATGCAACTTCTGATGCAAAGGACTGTCTTGGCATGTTCAGGGTTACCTGAGACACTGTAGCTTCACCAAACATGAGAACCCCTATGACTGCAACACCTCCATAAACTAAAAAGCTCAGGGAAAAGCTGGACAAAGAAGAAGAAGTAGAAGGTTTAAAAGGCATCATAAAAAGCAACTGAAATGTCAGGGATCTGTAACCATACAATGCTCTTGTACCAGGCTATAGCTGCTTTTGTAAATTTTGTTTTATCAGCCATAGACTGGTAGATATTTGGGAACACAGAGTGAACAGAGTTGCAGAAGCCATGAACACCAACCACAAATGGGATGTTAATCCAATTCACTAACGGAGCAGATTGATTGAACCCAACTCCACCTGTAGTACCAAGGAAAATCAAGCAGAGAACAATCAAAGCAGTTGCTAAAACCCCACCAGCTGCAAGAAAAAAATTACATGGAAGGAACAGCGAGTTATCAACTTCTGTTCATACTTCAATGGAAATAGCAGCTGACAGAAGAAGTTTGCTAAACCTGAAAGGTATGAGATCACACGAAAATCCCTTAACAAAACCGTTGGTAGAACAACAAGAGCAGCAAGAAGTCCAAATAAGTGTTTAGAATCAAGATGCAAGCCAACCAAATCCAATGATGTTCTCGGAAATAGTCTGGTAAGATTGTCACCTTCCAAGATAATAAACTCCACATAATATGACTGCAGAATTGGAAAGAAATGTCAAGAATTTCCTTGAAAAACAGATCAAACATAGCAAGGAAAATCAGAAAGAATCAGAAAAACCAACTCTGCACTTACATATAGTTCTACGTACAAAACAATCTGCACCAAAACCCAAGATTGCAATATTATTATGAGTGACCTCGTGAAAGCTGAAAAAAACTATATAAAAAAAGAAAATGCAAAACATGCAATGATGGGTAGTTCAGTAAATTACAATTTCTGAATCACAAACCTTGACTACTGCAAAACTCATTATGGTAACAGAAAGTTATGATATTAGTTCATATGAAACTCACAAATATCACAAGGCATCCACATTTCCCAAAAGCAACTTCTCCTATATCAGGATAGGTTATGATGCCTTCTCTGCTCTCGTTGCATTGTTTCATAAGAGTAGTAGTATAGCAAGACACATATGAAAAGACAATAAAAATGGCTAAACTTGCCCAACCTGCTTCTTTCACTGTGTAAGGCATAGAAAGAAGTCCAACTCGACCATCACGTTAAATGCTGTTAAAAAAGAACAGGTCAGGTAATGGTAATATGAAAACAGAAAGCATCTGCAAGAATTCAGGAAATCGATAATGTGGCTTACAGTTAAAGACAGTTTGAGTGAAGCTACATCCAAGAGAAATGGGAAACTCTCCAGTCTCTAGAACTCCGTTAAACTAACTCTTCTCCTTCCTTGCCTAAACCTATCAAATTCCCGAATCCCACCCCTGTAACCGCCTTCTACCTCCGACACCAGGGCGTTTCTAATCGCCGATAAATCGATCCCTAGCCTCGCTGTAGGGGTCCACTTCTTCAAAACCTTCTTGCTAATCTCAGGCGCCGAGTACACCCTCCGGAACTCCGATATCTTCGGCTGCAATTTTTTCACAAAGTCGATTTCCGAAGACGACGACGGAGACCGGAGCGAGGGAACGAAGAACGGATTCGAAGCGGAGTTGATGAAGTTCTCGAATTCGCGGTCAAATGAGGATGCGAGGTTCTTGAAGGAATTGGCTCGCGCTCGCATCAGCTGGAGATCCGCGTCAGCCGAGTCGCGGACCTCGCGCCACCCCTTGGAGATAAAGGAGAACGCCATGTTCGCAGAGGTCGACGGCGACGCGTGGCCGTTCATGGAAGAATCCAGAGTTTAGGGTTGGTAATCTCGGAAGGGGGGTTTTGGAGAGAGTACTTGTAGCTGGATGCTGGGCATTGGATGGGGGGGAACGAGGAAGTTTGAGGAGTTTTTTTTTTGGGGAAGTGTACAGGTGGTATGACACGTGGGATTGGTTATGGTTTACAGAGATCTCGGGTGGTGACGTGGAATAACTCACGTGAATCGACGATGTGGGTTGTTTTGGCTGGTAGGAAGAATAGGGAATATTCTGGACGGAAGGATATGGCATATGCGTATTATATGCCGTCTAGACTAGAGGAAGATTTGGAGTTTCGTTGAGTGTGCTCGGCTGCAAGGCGGTTGATGCGGTCAATAACACGCGGGCAACATCGGTTGGTTGGTTTTAATGTTTTGATGATTCAGCGGAACGAACTCGTGGATTAATAGTATAGTATATGATAACAATCACATTGATCTCAACAACAGATATGAGTTTTACTATTTATTGATATGTCCACTACCAATATTGACGGGTAACTGAAGAGGTAACATTGGATGCATTACGGAGTATGTCGTTGACAATTCCGTAGCTAGACTTGGCCAGACTCCACTTTCCTGAAGCTGAGAAGCAAGTACGGGTACAACTCCACTTTCCTGGGTGGGTGGTGGATAGATGGCTTCTGTTCTGTGAGTCAATCGCAATGTGATCCCACATCATTTTGTCCCATAGTGCTGCAATTCACCATCCACGTCTTGGGAATTTTCTATTGCCTTACATCTGTGGTTCGGTTGTCTGCTTCTGGTCCAAAATTGTGGCAGTAGTTGCACAAGGTCTAAGGCCCATATGGTTGTGAAATAAGATAAAAAGTCAGAAAGGGGCAAGTTAAGCAACATACACCAGACATAGCAACGCCACAATGCGTCTTGTATGTTGATGTTGGATGTTGGAGGTTATGTAATGGCCGTTTTAGACTTAGAGGATGGAATCTAAGGTTACGAACGGTGGATGTAGGCCTATGTAATGGCCGTTTTAGACTTAGAGGATGGAATCTAAGGTCACGAACGGTGGATGTAGGTTTTGGCCTGATTCTAGTTTCTTGACTAATTGATTGAGAATGTAGGACAATGAACTAGAAGGTTCAGGGGTTTTGTCGGCTGTTCCGGATGGTGTTATGGATAAGGTCAGGATGTTTGTTCTAGTCACCAAGAATAATTAGTCGGTTTTATGTTGGATGGCATCCAAATTCCAACATTTTTAGCACAATTCCTCGGAATAAGAGATAAAAAATAAAAAATTAAATAAAATTATTCATAAATGTCTAAATATTAAATTATTTGGTAGTATTCAAATTATCTTAAACTACTAGAAATCGTTAAAAGCTTTTAAATAAAATTAACGAATTTATAAAATTCAAGTAATAAAAACAAAATATTTTAGATTTGATATGATATGATATGATTCAAAAGTAATTTAATAAATTTATTTTAATTATGATTAGATTCGGGCATTAAATTAAGTTTTTATTTTTTTTAAAGACCTAGATTTGAATTTTATTATATAACCTAAAATAATATTATTTTATTAAATGAATCAAACAAAGATAACATGTATCTTATTGTATCCCATATCCCTATTTCTTGACAAAGCACAAGGTGTCCGTCGTCACTGCCTGTTGCTGTAAATGTCATGGTCGTCGACACCATACTTATCGCTATTATCGCTTCTTTCCATTGCTGGGGGCTTTGTCTCACGTCTTTTTTATTCTCTCACATCAAAATTTTTAAGCAATAAACGTTGTTTTCTTTTTGCGAAGCCCGGGGGCTTTTATGGAAAAGTGGGTTCATCCTAGTTTAATTCCAGGACACCATAGAATCACTTGTAGTTTTAGCTTCTCAATGTTAAAGTTATACGTGAAATGTGTTCAAGGAAAAATGATTAACGAATTCCAATCACATTCCATAATATGTATGGGTTTTGTTAACGAATTCAAATATCTTCTACCGTCAATAATGGTTTAGCTTTCATGTGATTGTCAACCAATTTAGTCTTGGAACACGAGTACCTGAAACATGTGCACAATTTTTGAATAGTAATAGTGGAGATTTTTATTAATTTGCTTGATCACTCTTTTTTTTAATGTATTCTAAAATATCCCATTTCCATAAATAAGTCAAACTTTGTCATTTTCTCGATAACTTATTTTGAGTCTTAGTCTATATTTTATAAAGAATACAGTTAAATTTGGAATTATGTTTGAAGCGAAAACAAAAGCTTTCAATATTGTCATTGAAGATTAAACTGAATTTTTTTAATCTTAAAGAAAGTGAAATGGCTCATTTCATACTCATGCCCAAGATGTTTGGAATCACTTTTAAAAGGCTAAAACAAGTAAGGAAATTGGCAATATGAAGTGTAAATACTATTATCATATGTTTACTACAGGTTTAAAAGGTAGAATCTTACATTTGAAAAAAAAAACATATTAATCAAACATGTTGGTGTGAGTGGTTCAGCACTCTCATCCCTTAACCAGAAGTCTCGAGTTCGAGTTCTGATAATGGAGAAATCTATTTGGCCAATACTTTACCCTTTACGGGCTGACCCGGTGCGAGCGGAAATTAGTCTGGGAATGAATGGCTTAAAGGCGTCTTCTCATAGTTGAGACCCTCCTAAGACACCTTGTGTGCTAACAAAAAAAAAATATATTGATGCATGCAATCAAAGAAGAATGATATTAGGAGGTCAAATATATTTTTATACCTAATTTATTAAAAAAAACAAAAATGAAATGATTGTTATAATCTTTAATCTCAAAAGATTAAAGCATTCGCTTGAGAAGGCAATCATATGCTATAAATATTCATTATCAATTATGGATCATATAGACTTCAGGATGTTTATTACATCACTTTAGCCAAATTTTAAGATGTCTACTCGAAGGTGTTTTAATAAGGTGCAATGAGACTTAGGTAAAGGTATGATAGGGATAATTAAAAAGGGTAATAACATCAAAGGAAATTCACATAAACAAGATTGAATAAAACTTGGTTCTTCATAACATAGGTCCTTCAAACAATAAGTTCATCGGTAAAACACTAATTCTTCTCACTCTCCAACAAATATCATAAATTTTCTCTTTTTATTATGTTTTTAATATGCTCGCAATAAATAATTTTCAACTTTTGAACTTCTTCGAGCAACTTTGAGAATAATATAAAATTATACAAATAAAGCACTCTAGAAGAAACAAATTTTAAGACCATTATATACCAACAATCATAAAAATATAAGAACTTTTCTTCTCAATATAACCCAAGTTTCAAGCATACAAGTAAATGCAAACTCCTTCAGGGATCAAAAATAATTAAAGGTATTCAAGAAAAATAAGGTAAAGGCTATCAATATGGTTATAATCAATTAAGAAAAAGGTTAAGTATGAAAAATAGTTATGTATAAAGGATAAAAATAGGTTGGATAATAATTAAAGAAAATAGGCTAAAACAACAGGTTAAATCTAAGTGCATTTATCATTTTAATGCCTCTAATTTAAAAAAGGTGGTCTCAATATGAATAATAAAAGTAAGTTATAGAATTATTCAACTATACATGATAACACACACTAAAGAATAAAATAGTATAAAATAACGACATATTTGCTCTTAGCCTCAAAAGCTCACAAATAGGCTTCATTTGTATAAGTAATATGCAATTTTCATTCGAATTAACTATCTCAATTATTACTAAAAACAAGGATTATAAAAGCAATTCTATTCTAACTTTTCAACATTTTGCATACTAATTTAATTCAATAATCAATAATAACTTAAAGTGCTTCAAACAAATTTTAACTAAATTGACATGTCAATTAACAAGTATGAATAATAAAGATTTTAATAAGCTTAAGAAATTTGAAGAAAATTCTCAAAATTTTCATTGACCTCTTTCCCACAGTTAAAATTACAATAGGAGCACAAAAAATCAAAGTAAATACAAAACATGATAATGTTATATTTTAGTACTTCCCTAAATACTAAAAATTACACATTTTGAATTCAATGAAAAGTCTATCCAGTATTATGTATAGTCATCCTTGCAAAACAAAAACAAAAGGGGATAAATAGATAAAAAAGAATGGTGAGTCTTATCTTTGTAGTTGTTATGCTATATTAGGGTGATCCTTATCTTTTCCTGAAGTTGCCTACTCATCTGAATACTTGAAGTTGGTAGACTTCTCCTGTTAGTCCTCGTCTCCTACACATTATGTGTATATTCCTCATAACATCTAATTTAAGGGTGATTATGGTACCAAGTAGCCTCATATGTGATAGGCTCTTGAAGACTCTCATCCTCTTCACCAATTGCGTCACATAGGACCTTATGCATATTGTCTCTATCTTCTTCTCCTTACTCTGAGGCCAAAAAAATTAGGCTAAGGTGTATCAGCATCTTCTTACTCATACTTCATAGATATAACACATCTAGTTTCTCGATGAATTCAAAGCTATCACCCTGCCTACTCAAGGTATTAATCAAAAGCCTATAGGTGTACTTGAATGCGAAATGTCATAGGGTTCATACCTTGGATTTATTAGGTCATAATTATCCTCCTTACTAATGATGCCACAAAAGTGATGGGCACACATCCTGTACAAAATATCTATCCAAAGGCTCCTGTACTACTATGTCTCCATGAAATCCTAATTGTAGAAACCTATCATCACAGAGAAGTTTGTGTAATTCATCTCATCATATCTCCAATCATCTTGAATTAGATTGTCGTTGGCTAGTCTTAATCATGGCGGCCCTTTTTCATGAAGAAAATGAAGCACATCTTTAGCATAAGCTCTCAATATGTGGGCTCCATAATCTCAAAGAATTGAGATTACACTAAACACTAATCAACTATAGAACCTTCTTATGCTCACTACATTATGTAATTGCAAAAAATATACAATTAAAATCAAATTAAACTAAAAATGTAATTAATAAAATAATTAAAATTAAACTAATGACAAAATTAATAATATAGTTAACAAACACAATTAATCTAATTATGCAATTACTAATGCAATTCCTAAAATTCAAATTTCAACTACATAATTTAACAATTAGACTTGTACTAAACACAATTAAAACCTAATTCATGCAAAGCACTAAATTTAAATGAAATTAAACTTGGAAATACTATCCAATTACTAGAAAAACAACAAATTAAACCTAATATATCAAAACAATCATAATTTTCTAACCTAGTGAGCAAAATTTGCATACCTAAATCAAATTTCATCCAATTCTCATGCAATTCATCAAATTAATCCAATAATTTATATGGAAAAGAATGAAATTCAACTTATAAATGAAAACCAAGAACAAATATGCAACAATTGTGTAACCCTAGTGATTTAAGGATGAAGAACCCTAAAGCTTGTAAAAATACCCAGATTTCTAAGTATAATTCATGTAATAGGCAAGAAAAACTTCCTTGGGTATTGCAAAATCACTCAAAAACATTGGGCTACACTGAAGGAGGGAAAGGTGTAACAAGTAGGTGACGAAAGAGGAAGAGAAAAGTGGGAGAAAAGAAGAGGAATAGGTTTTTTTATGTGTGTCACATACTTACATGCTCAGTTACACAGTCGTGTAACTAACCGCGTAAGTCAGTGTGTTATGTGATTGGTGATACATAGGTGTGTGATCCTTTGTGAACTTACATGATCACATATACAATTATGTGCATAATTGTGTAAGTCAGCACGAATATGCTACTTTTGACAGGAGCATGTGCTGTGACGTATTCTTGGGAACTTTAGACAAGCCCATGTAACTAACTTTAAATATGTGTGAAATTTTTTAAAAAAGTTCTAGAACTATACATGGTTATGTTCCAATTACCTTATAGGTCACTAGAATCATGTAAAACATCAAATAATGAAGTTTGTGTATACAAAGGTATGTACATGACTGCCTATAGTTAAAAATTCTTTTAAACTTTAAAATTTTTCATTTAAAGTCACTAGAGTCAACAACACATACCAAAAACAAACAAAAAAAAACAAAGTCAAATGAAGATGCTCTATAACCTAACATAAAACACATTGAAAAAATAATGAAATCCTAACCTAAAGCTCAAATTTTAAAAAAAATTAAATCGAACAAAACTATCTTAATTCTTGGGTTAACTCCCAAGTAGCTCTTTTTCTATGTCTTTAGCCTGGCGTCCCTATCATGTTCAAGGTGACATATAAAGATTAAGTATGTTATTTTTTACCACGAGTTCCTTAACCTCTAAATTGACTACCTGCTTTTTTCCTTGTGCCCCATTTTTCATCCTTCTTTCTACCTTGAACTGGAAACAACTCTAACAGATCTTTAAAAGAAGAGTCCTACAAAACATCTAAAATTGAATCATCAAACTTATCACTAGACTCATCAACATCAACATTAACAAGTTTTAAGGTAATGATTCATGAAATCAGACATTTTAAATACAACATCTTCATCCCTAATCCTAAGAACTAGCTTGCCTTTACTAACATCAATAATCGACCTAATAGTGGCAAAAAATGGTCGACCTAAAACTAAAGATACCTTTATATCTTTATCAATGTCAAGAATCACAAAATCAACTGGGAAGATAAACTTATTAACCTTAACAAGTATATCCTCTATAATACCTTTAGGATATTTTATTGGTCTATCTACTAATTGTAAAATTATTCTAATAGGTTTTGGTTCACCTAGTCCTATTTTTTGAACAAAGAATATGACATCATATTAATTTTTGCCCCTAGGTCAGTGGAAGCCTTTTCTATTTTTAAGCTACTGATTTGAAATGGGATAATAAAACTCCCTAGGCCTTTAACCTTTTCTAGTAGCTCGCTTTGAAGAATTGCTTAACACCTTCCATTCAGCATCACAGTTACCAACTAGTCTAACTTCCTCTTATTTGCTAGTAACTCCTAGTCACCAACTTGTCCAACTTCCTCTTATTTTCTAATAACTCCTTCAAAAAATTTTAATATTTCAGAATCTGTATAAGAGCTTCAATAAGGGACAAGTAAATATGGAGTTATTTAAACAGTCCAAGGAACTTACCAAACTGCTCATCCATTTAATCTTTCTTCACTTTAATAGGATGAAGGATGACATACTGAAATTCCTTAACTTTTGAAGGTGCCTTTCACCTTAATCTTTCTCTTAACTCATGGTGTTACTCTCTTTCTTCTCTTGAGCTTTGTTTTCCTCTTACAACTCTTTTCTACTCCTAAGGGTGATTTCATCACACGTTCTTTAGGATTTGTAGTAATAGGCAAACTCCCTTGTGGTCTTTCAAAGATTAACTTTACAAGTCGATCAACTGGAGTTTCCAACTTACATATAAAAGCCTCTTAATTCCTTAATGAAATCTTATGAATTGAAATCTTGCCTCTGAATGTTGAAGAATTATAGACATGATGTCCTTCAAGCTTGGCTTCTTTTCTTGAGGTCGGTATTATTGGAATCAAGTTGAAGGGTTGTTCCTTAACTGTCCTTATTATTGTATGGATTGTTATGAGTTCTAGGAGCATTCCCCATATAATCCACATGCTCAGGCTATAGTGCTTGACAGTCTTAACCTAGACATCATAGCTCATACACCACATTGCATCACTTAGAATAACTGAGGATTTGTAATTAATTCATTGATCTTCCTACTTAACACTTCAACTTAGTTTGTTAATGTCGTAAATGCATCTACATCATGCACTCTCGTTGGCTTGCTAAGTCTTACTTTAGAAAAGCATCACTAATAATTATTCATCACTATGTTTCCAATGATTCATGAGCTACTTCTAGCATATTATTGTTCATAGTACCCCATTGCTGAATCTATCATTTGCCTTATTGTATGATTTAGCCCATTGTAAAAGGTTTGAATTTGCATCCATAATGATAGCCTATGATGTGGGCACTTTCTTAACATCTCATTAAATCTCCCAAATGTTTCATACAATGTCTCTGAGTCAGTTTGGGCATAAGAGATGTCATTCTTTAGTTTGGCAATCTTAGTTGGCAAGAAGCATTTTAGAAAAAAAAAACATATTTGTTATTTAGTCCCTAGTGGTAAGTGATGACTTAGGCAGAGAATTTAGCAATTGGTTTGACCTACCTTTTAATAAGAACTTGAATGGTCTCAATTTGATTCCATTATCAATGGAACCATTGATCTTAAAGGTATCACAAATCTTCAAAAAGTTTGTGATATTTATGTTGAGGTCCTCTCCTCATAGCCCATCAAACTAAAAAGTTTGTTACACCATCTGAATAATACTCAGTTTAATCTTAAGATTATTGGTTGTGACAATCGATCTCATGATGCTGAACTTCATTCTCGTCAAGTCTGGTATAGTGTAATTAAACATAGTCCTTAGTTGGTTTCCTTCGGTATTAATTTGACCTTTTGAGTCCTCTATCTGCCAATCTAACTCGAACTCTGTAAATAGGTCCTTTGGAGATTTCTACAAGTTTTCCTGTTAATCTCTAAATCTTTATCAACTAGGTGAGATGGATTTCCTCAAGTCATAAACTACCCCAAGAATTGTAGAAGTAAGAAAACCAAAGAGTCAGTAAAATAATTAAACAAATTAAAAATTAAAAGTAAAAAAGAAAGAAAGAAAGAAATCAAGGTTAGATTAACAAATGAAAGGTGTTCTTAATACCTTAAATCCCTGATAATAGCACCAAAAACTTTATTATATATATTTTATATGTATTTTAAACTACAAGTACGTAACTTTAGTTAGCACTAGTAAGTATGGGTTGATCCCACGAGGACTACAACTAATAATAATGCCCTCTTTTCTATTATCTAACCATTGAATAAGATGATGGTTTAATTTAAACTAAACCAAACTAGGACTCAACAAAATAATGAATCAAGATAAATATCACATAAAGATTAATCTAATATCTAATATCAAATAACTAGTACCTGGGTAATGAATCCCTCTAAGATCGCTTAAGTGTTTACCCTTTATCATTCAATTTAATTATTGATCATTAAACTGTCGAAATTCCTATCTTATTTTAATATATTTGTCAATACCATTAATAACTAACCCTTATTTGATTAGCTTAAGTCTCTTTCTAGTCAAAACCATTAAGATCACATTACTCAACTTGAGAATTTCTCTATTAGGTTTGGCCTTAATCCAAAAGATTTATGTCTACCTATTTTTAGGTTTATATGAAACTCCTTCCATTAATGGTAGATATATTCATACAAAAGGATTTCTTAATCTTAATCAAATGAAATCAAACATTCAACTAATATTCTAGAATATTAATTCAAGCATAGAAACACATAATTAAATTTGAATGAATCAATAAAGGATTAAGTCATATTATATATCTCTACTAAGGATTCATCCTACATAGGTAGTAAACAAACTTAGATTCTAAACATGAAAAATAAAATGAACATCAAAAGTTCAAATGAATAATTAGAAAAAGAAAAGAATCTATAGATATGTATAGCTCCCTTTTCTCCAATGAAATCCCCTTTAATCCTTAATGAAAGGCTACTCTTTATCGAATCTCTTAAACTATCTTCGTGTTTTTGTCATCCTAGGTTCAAAATTGCATCTTCTGCTCTAAATTGGTCCGTACTCTGACTTTAGCTATTTTTCCCTTCGTCTCCTCTTCATAATTCCCTTTTATATTATGAAACTAGGGTTTTTGAATTATACACGATTGTGTGAGTGACCGTTTATCTTAACTCTAAAAAATTGTAATTTTACACATTCTCAGTAGCTTACATAGGCATGGGACATGGATGTGTATGTTACTTACATAGGTGTGTACTCCATCCAGGTAAAAACAACATCTGCAAAGCTTTACACATTTACAATCTCTTACATGATCCCTTAAACAGTTGTGTGTGACATTCACAGCAACATGTACATCTTTAGACAAATGAGTATATCCAAAATAGCTTCAATCTTCCATTTTATGTCACGTATTCACCAAAATTATTCTCCTTTTGATCCATGAAGGCAATTGAGACTTAAAAACATACTTGAAACAAAATAGATACCAAAAATAATGTAAGAATCTCAAATAACAAGCGAAACACATTCAATATGAGCATAAAAACATAGTACACTAACCATTTACTAGACTGCAACATAACAATGGATTAAGAAGTTTGAAGAAACTACAAGAAAAATACACATTCCTTATGCTAGGAACTTATGCATGGATTATTCAATAAGGTGAAATTCAATAGTCAAATAACTTAAGTCTTTAAGTAAGTATATTGATATGTTTATCAAGTTGAGATAATGAGATTTTTAGTACACTTGTTTGCCTATAGAAGAGCAATAGGAATTGTTAACAAATATGTGAGAAATTAGAAGTGTTAACATTGTTATTGATTTATTTTCTGGCACAAAATATCAAACTTCTTACATTTGTTTTGCTAACATTTGCGAGATGAAGATAGCATTATTTGAATGGGTCATTTCTTCTATTAAAACTATTCAAACAATGAAAGACAAGATAATGAGAAATTTTGACTATTATTAGAATGGGATTGGTAATACCATAGCAGTTACTGCTATTTTTTATTTAAGGTATAAGTCGCAATTTAATATTTTGACAATTGTATGTTGATCAAGTTCTAGTATATGTTGATATCATCGAACAACTGTGATATAATTTGTTTAATAATTACTAATTAATAATGGATAAAATATAGAATAGCAAAAGGTCAATATTAGATTCAGCTTTTGTTGGTACATCCTCATTAACCAAGATAATGATTAGTTTGGGTTTCAGTTTAAATAAATTAATAAAGGAAAAAAGAGTTAGAATTTCTATAGGAGAATAGAGTTCGACAATTATTTGAAAGATGATATTTTCCAAACAATTGATGAGCATTTTAATATATTATTATGGTGAAATTTGAATGGAACTTATAATATGATTATGCAAACAATTGCGCGAATTTTATTAATTATCCCAGTATCTAAAGTTGCTTCTGAGTTTCCTTTTACTACTAGTGGTTAGATTGTGAGTTCTTATCACATTTGACTTCCTTTGAAATCATTGAAAGTTGTGATCTGTCTTAGAAGTCAGCCTAAAAATATTCAAAGTAAACTTTATACATTATGGTACATTTAGTTTTTTATTTCTTTAATTTTAATAATTTTCTATTATATGATATTATATATATATATATATATATTGTGACTAGTATAAATAAGAACCTTCCTAGGAATAAAACCTTAAACAAACCATGAAAAAGATTGAATTTTAATAAGAATTCAAATTTAGATTAATATGAAACTAACTTGCAGATGATAAAAATTTAAAAACCAAGTTCATTAAGTAATTTGTACATTAGAAAGAAGAATTCTTTAATAATTTTAAAAGTTTAATAAAGAACAAAGAACAAAAGCACTTATGACACTCGAAAGTAACAAAAAAAGTGAGTCTAACTAAACTATTTACGACACTTCATAATAATACAAAAAGTTAGGATTTTGGCAACCAACACAGTTTGAGATATGATTATTTAGATCATGTTCAACATTGAAAATTTTGACATCAAATGATTCCATTCTTAATTTCTGTGAGCAATAGAAGTCGGTACACAATTGTATATCAAGTTGTATTTGACACTTGAACTTCAACTCCTGTATCTAACGAGAGCCACAAGTCTAAACATACTTGTGTGTGATGTTGTGTCCAATCTTCTTGCTTCTATATAAAAATACAAGTTGTATTTTAACTATGGTGAGGCTTAAACCTCCAAATCTTCTTTGACTTTATGTTAAAACAAGTTAAATAATGGTTGGTCTTTATTTGGATCTAATAAGCCTCCTAAAATAGTTTTTTAAGTGCCTTTTAAACCTATATCAGTTTATAGGTCTTAAGCCTTCTTAACCTTCTTACTCATAACTCTTATAAGTAGTCCATTAAGTTATAAAATGTGTAGCCATGCCTACATCATATAAAAATGTGAACATAGAAAAATTCATTCATCATTTTAAAAGTTTAGTTGAAGAATTGACTAATGATGAAAAATATATATTTGTTAATAATCATATATTCATTTAATCAATTTGTTGTATAATTGGGCATAATTTAGATTAAAAAATTTAAAATATAGAGGAAGTGCTACGAAGCATTAACGATTTTGACTATAATTAAGATTAACAGGTAATTGTAAATGATTGTCCTTGTAACTGAAAGAGTATTGATAGTTTTTCATCCAAGTACAGACAAGAATAACAACACAATGTGTTTGAGATCATATTCAACATTATAATTAAATTTTTTCATTTATACACGAACATGTGTTACAACATACCCATATTTAAGACCATGTCTAACACTATAATTTAAAATTTGTATCAAGAAACACCATGTCCAACACTATAATTTAAAATTTGTATCGAGAAATAAACATGACTGCAATATGTTTATATTTACGATTATGTTTAATATTGTAATTTAGTTTTATCTAGACATGAAAATATGTTCCAATATGCTTGTACTTGAAATCATATTCATATCTATAATTTAAATTTTTCATTCAAACATAAACATGGCCTGCAAAATGTTTGTATTTAGTACTATATATAAATTTAGACTATAATATTCTAAACAATATTTCAAGTCTAGAATTCACCCGAGATCATCTATAATACAACTGATTCAAACCATTCAATTAGGATTCATACTATAAGAGAGAGAAAGAGATACTAACCTTGATCCATGCTTAATATGTGTAATCACTTTATAATTGCAAACACCTCCTTTACGCAAAACCTTTATCCATTCTCTCCTTTTGCTTTTCTTCGTTCTTTTCCAATGGTGCAAGAGTGTATGTTTCTTTAATAAATGTTAACGTTAATTGGAAGGGGGAGGGAAGGGTTCTTTTTAATTATAATAAAACCCTAATGATTCTAATTTTCTCTACAAGCCCAATAACCATTATCTTGAGCCCATCTTATATTAGAATTAACCCAAGTAATATGGGCCACATTTTATGATTATTAAATTAATATAACAATCTCTCACTTGGCTCATATTATGACTTGATGATTCAACAATACAAGTGTGTACTGTATATTGAATCTATCAAGTCATCAAAGTGTGTACCAAATATTGAATCTATCAAGTCATCAAGCTTGAATAAATTGAAGTGATGGGATCATGGCGGTCATAAGTCAATTAACGACATGATTCCTTCCAAATATCACACAATCAACTCAACTCAAAATAATTGTAATCGAGAAACACTTTAATTCTCAACTTTAATGTTTTTCTTAAAACATAATTTGTCATCACAATAAAACAATGCGTGTACAAAACATAAAGTGATAACTAAAAAATAAGCCAAAACATAACTTTAATTGAATTCATATGTGTCAAAAAAATAATAGCAATTATCCAATCATATGTATATATGTAACATGACCTCATACTACAAGGACTTATCTATAATGCCTATCCTTTCAACATGGCGAGTAAATGTTTTAAGCAGTAATCCTTTAGTTAACGAATCCGCTACCATTAGATCAGTTCCAATGTGCTCAATTGACACTTCATATTTTTCACTTCTTCTTTAACTGGTAAGTATTTTAAATCTATGTTTTTAGCACCCTTAGAATACTTGTCATTTTTAGATAAGAAGATAATTGCGTAATCATCACAATAAATTCTTAGTAGTCTAGTTATACTGTCGCCAATACCTAGTCTTAAGACAAAGTTCCACAACTACAATGCTTCAATAGTGGCCTCAAAGCATGTTACAAATTTAGCTTCTATAATGGAAGTAGCAATGACATACTATTTTCTACTCTTTCAACAAATTGTCTCTCTTGCTAGTTGGAATAGATAACCGAAGGTATATTTTCTTGAGTCTACACAACTAGCATAGTCTGAATCTAAATAATTGATCTGATTTCCTGTAAGTGATCATGTACTTATAAATACCTAAGAACTTTCTTTGCAGCTTTCCAATAGTCCAATATAGGATTACTTTTATATTGGCCTAACATTCTAATAGAAAAAATGACATCCTATTAAGTACAAGTCTGAATATACATCATACTCCCAGCTACAGATGCATAGGGAATAGATTATATCTCCTTTCGCTCCAAATTATTCTTGGGACATTGCATTTCACTAAATTTATCCCCTTTCTGAATTAAAACTACCCCTGTTAAGCATTTTTTCATCTTAAATTTCTCTAACACTTTAAGTGATATATCCTTTATGAGATAACCCTATCAATCCTTTTGCCCTGGCACTGAATATTTCTATTCCAATCACATAGGATGTCTCACCCATATCTTTCATTTCAAAGTTATTAGAGAGAATTTTCTTTACATCATATAAAAAGCTCAAATCATTAGCAACCAAAAGAATATCTTCATCATACAGTACCAAAATAATGAACTTGCTCTCACTAACCATCATATAGATCTACCTATCAATAGTGTTCATTATAAAACCATAAGAGGTAATGGTATCATCGAACTTAGGAAGCTTGTTTCAAACCATATATTGACTTCTTTAATTTACACACCATATTTTCCTTTTCTATAGTCACAAAACCTTCTGGTTGGTCCAACTAAACTTCTTTTTCTAAGTCATCATTTAGAAAAGCGATCTTTAGAGCCATTTGGTGAAGCTCTAAATCATAATGAGCTACCAATGTCATAACAATTCTTAAAGAGTCCTTCTTTGAAAGAGAGAAGGTCTCTTTAAAGTCAATGTTATCCTTTTAAGTATAATCTTTGGCTATAAGTCTGGCTTTGTACCTTTCAATATTGTCTTTCGAGTCCCTTTTGGTCTTAAAGACCCTTTTATAGCTCACTTGTTTTGAGCCTTCAGATGACTCAACTAGTTCCCAGACTTGATTATCATCCATAGATTTTAACTCAACTAGATCCCAAACTTGATTATCATCCATAGATTTTAATTCTTCTTTTATAGCATTGAGCCACTTTTCATAATTATTACATTTCATAGCTTTTTGAAATGAAATTGGATCTTTATCAATGTTCAAAAGAATACACCACATAATCATCTGATATAGTAGTCTTTTCTCCCTTATAGACCTTTGTAATACTATTTCTTGTGGTATCACTTGATCATTTGTGACTTGCACATTATTTACCGGTTCACTATTGACATTTAGTTCTTGTGGGTTTGGAATATTAACTTGTTGCTTTATTACGTTATGTGATTGTGATACAACAAGAGGAATAACAACTTGAGAAGAGACATTAAGTGAAGGTTTTTCCACTTGATTCTCTTGAATATCCTCCGTTCATGGTTCCCCACTCCCACTGATTTGTCCATTTTTAATGAACCTAGGATTACCAAACTCAACTATTCCTATACCATAGTTAGGACAATAAAATATATATCTTTTGGACTTTCCTAGATAACTGATGAAGTAACCACTAATGGTTCTTGCGTCAAGCTTCCTTTCATGAGGATTAGAAATCCTTATTTTTGTTAGGAAACCCTAAACATGCAAGTGTCTCAAGCTAGGTTTCCTATCTGTCCACAATTCATAAGGTGTTATAAGAACTGCTTTACTAGGAACCCTATTAATTAGATATGTAGTTGTCTTTAATACATACATCCATAAAGATAAAGGTACATTAGTGTAACTTAACATACTCCTAACTATATCCATAAGAATACGACTCTGCCTTTCAGCTACATCATTTTGTTACCATGTACTAGGCATTGTATATTATGGAAAAATGGCCCAACTTTGAAGAATTTTTGCAAATGGACCGAGAAACTGTCCATTCTCAACATATTTACCATAATATTCACCACCTCTATTAGACCTTACTACTTTCACAATTCTATCTAACTGCCTTTCTACCTCATTAATGAACACCTCAAGAATGTTCATTGATTGAGACTTTTCATGTAGTAAATAGAGATAACAATAACATGAATAGTCATCAATAAAGGCGATAAAATACTTTTCACCACCCCAAGATGGAACATGAAATGGACCATATATATCAATGTGTATTAACTCAAGTAACTCAGTACTTATTGTGGATGAACTCTTAGATATTTGTTTGGTTTACTTGCCTTTAATGCAATCTACACACACATCCCAATCAGTTAAATCTAGTTAAGGTAAGATTTTACTTTTTTATAAATTAAGATTTTACTTTTTACTAACCTCATCACCCTTTCTCTAGATGTATGACCTAACCTTTGATGCCACAAATAAGTAGAGTCTTCATTATGTGCACTATGTTGATTACTAATATTGTGTTCAACATGAAACAGGGATTCAAAATAATTAACATCAAGGTTTAAACGATATAAATCATCCATTAATGTATCAAAATTATAATAGTACTGTCATTTTTACAAAGAAAAAACACCATTTCCAATATTGAAATTAAAACCTATCTTATCCAACTTACTAATAGAAACTAAATTTCTAGGACATTCAAGAACATAAAGACACTTTTCAAGATTTAGACTACAACCAATGTCTAAGATTAATCTGTACGTCCCAATTCTTTCTATTTGTGCCTTCATTTTGTTACCCATATACAAGAACTCTTTAGTTTCATTTATGGTTTGGATTGAAAGGAATCCCTACATAACATGTGACACATGAGTAGTTGCACCTAAATCTAACCACCATGCATTATTTGGCACCTCGATAAGATTTGATTTAAAACATACTGAAACATAATACTTAAATTTCTTTTTGAACCAAGAAGCTTTCTTGAGGTGACCAACTTTCTTGCAGAAGAAACAACGTTGTTCTTTATGGATTTGGCCCTCATTAACCTTCATTGGGGCTTTATCCTTCTTATTGTTCTTCTTTCCTGGCTTGCCCTTTCTGCTACTAGCTTCATTGTCTACTGTAAGATGAATAGAGTGTTCTTTCATTTTTTATAATCTCCCTTCCTCTTGCATCAACATGGCCTTGATTTCTTGAAAGTTTCATTTCTTCTTAAGAGTATTATAATTCACTTAGAACTAACCAAATTCATGAGGAAGTGAGTTGATGATGAACTGTACTAGGAAGGATTCACTCACATCCGTGCCCATTAATTTCAGCTTTGCAATCAGATTTAACGTACCTATTACATGATCATGGATAGGTTGAGACCAATTAAACTTCTTGGTCGTCAATTCACTTATTAAGCTTCCTATAATAGACTTGTCAGCTATGTTTGATTGTGAGTACTCTTTGATTTTCATCATAAATTCCCTTGCATTTTCCATATGAGGTATTGATGGCTTAACATTTTCAACCATTTTCAATCAGATCAAGTTTAGACTCAACCTATTAGACTTTTCCTAAGCCTCAAAATACATATTTTTGACTTGTGTACTAATCTCGGTAATGGTTGTAGGCTTCTTAGCAACTAATATCAGGTCCTTATCTATAATACCCAACTAAAATTGGATTTTTTCAAACCAACAGGCATAGTTTAGCCCATTGCCTATAGCTAACGAATTATTAAAAGCTACAAACGTAATACAAACTCACACATTAATGCTTTGAGTACAATTAATATATTCAGACAATAATAAGCTTTAATATATATATTTAAGTTCACCTTTGGGTGATACTTAAATGCATATCCTTAATCCATAATGATGCCAACAAAATATATATACACACTTTAACAAACAATCAATCATACTCAAGTTAGTATGCATGCTATCTTTGGATATACAAACATATTCACCAAATATATCAATAAGTCTCCTTAATGTTATTAATTAAAAGCAATGATCTACCATTGGGTGATCTCTTAGCATTATAATTAATAATCTCAATTGTTTAGTTCATCTTTTATGTCATTTATTAGCATCATATAACATAAACAATTGAAAGAACGCACAATTAAATGTCTAAATATCTTTTCAAGCAATGTCACTTTGGTGACTAACAAGCTTTCAATAATGTTGAAAGATCATACTATAAAATCTAAAAACTTTTAGGGACTAAACTGTAATTTTTATTATCAGATTGTAATAGTCCAAAAATTATAAGGACCAAAACGTAATTAACCATCTTCAACATTTTATTTTCAAAACTTTTATGTCAATCTCAATTATGCCTAAATATTTTTGATGGTAGGCCCCATGTATACATGCTTTTCAGAAACTTTCAATCCAAATTTCAAATAATTTATTATTTACAACTATAAACCTAAAGCTTTTCAATGATGTGGCCCACAAAATACAAGGTTTTGCTTCTAGAATTCATGCAAATGCAGTAAAAAATTAATGCAAACACAAATCCAAAGCCTTTGATGGTAGGTCCCATGAAAACTTTTCTTTAAACATTTTGTTTTACATGTCTCACGCACATTCACAAAAGTGTCACATGCGCAAACTTATCTCCATTTTGTATAATTTGTGATTATATACCCACCACACAAATAGGAAAGTAATTAATAACTCTTCTAAATTATCATATGCAAATATATCACAACCCATATAGCAGTTGGTATGTCTTCAAAGAAATCAGATGGTTGCTATGAGCCCCACCCATCATTTACCTTGCATTTGGATAGTGTCCCCGTCCTCGGGGACAGTGGACAAAACCCAATAATCCTGCCCCCCTGAGCATTTGCTTCATGTCCCTGCCTTTTTGTCCCTGTCTCCGGGGGACAAGGACACGAAATTCCTGTCTTCCCCAAAAAGGGAGGACAGGGACAACATGTCCCTGTCTCCGCGACTTAAACAGAGCTCCTTGACCCATTTTCCCTATGACTCCTCCTCCGTTTTCTTCCCCAACTCCGGCTCGCCCCGACTGCACAACGTATTTGTCCCCGACTGCTCGTCGTCCTCGACTCCAGCTAACTCCAGCTACCATTTTCTTCCCTCCGAAAGTCTTCAGATCTGTGCGTGCCTAAGTCTTTCGTCACTCCAGGGTCGGGTAAGTATTTAATGTTATGGCTTAAATATCAAATCTTCCTTGCTTGGGGTTACTGTGGAATCGCAATCACATCAGCCCAGACGTCTTCTTCTACTCTCTATCCCTCTGTATGGTTGTATTGTGGTTGACCCGGAGACCCACATTATTCCCGGATCCAGCAATGCATGGCCACTGGGTTTATGATTTGTCTTCATGCGTGTATGGGGAGTTTGTATTAATTTTTGGAGGGGGTTTGGTTGGGGATTTTTATGCTTTGGGGAGGAGAATGGTGACAGTATCTAGCAGTGAGGAGATGAATCTAGCAGAAAGGACAAACAATATCACAAACAAACCCAGAACAGAACAATTACCCAATTTATAATGAATCTATATATGAAAATACCCATCTGTTTTAGATAGAGAAGAGGTACCAATATGAACAAGAGGGGATTTTTTTGTCTTCAGCAATAGGATTCCACAGGCAAAAAGCTCCATCTAAGCTGGTAGTGTTTGGGTTCCGAAAAGACCAGGTCGTTTTGTTTCTAGTCATTGTTGACCATGATAGTAGATGGTGTTTCAGTTGTTAATGCAAGCAAATAAACTTGGTTCATGTTCACGGTGATGAAGCTTGTTCACATTTTAAAGGCAGTGTATTTTATCTGAAATTGGATATACATGTATAGGCAGTTTACACGCTGCTTATCAAGAATTGAATAACAATATATCATGGTACATGAAATACATATTAATTTAATTTACTATTTACAAATACATCCATGTACACTACATCCATGTATATCCTTTGCAATAACGTAACATGTTTCTTATTATGTTTCTGTTTAGGATTCATTGGTGTTGTTGATCAGGGAGAGGTTGCAATCATCTCCAAAGAGTTTCTTCGGTTCCTATTGCAGGTATTTGATATATTCTCAATTTAATCATCTGCTTTTATCATCTCCAAAGAGTTTTGATGATGAGTGCTGTTCATTGGTTGATTGAAATGTATATAGCCATTGGTTGAGGGAAATGTTTTGATGATGATGATATGATTCATTGGTTGATTGAAATGTATATAGCCATTGGTTGATTGAAATGTTTTGATGATGATGAGTGATGTTCATTGGTTGATTGAAATGTATATAGCCATTGGTTGATTGAATTGTTGTGATGATGATGAGTGTTGTTCATTCATCAGTGCACTGAATCTCTTGTCTGAAGCGTGGATAAACACATTTGTGTTACTTTATGGCCTTCTCTTGATTCTATGTCCTTGCACCTGAGTTGTTTTCTCTTTTCGGAAGATAAATTGAATTGAAGTGGAAATACAAGAAGTAAAGTGGAAATACTGAAATGGTGGTTCTTATTATACTATTATCTACTATTTGATGGATTTATGTTCGACTTTTACTCTTTCTGTATATTCTACAAGGAAAGGAAAAGTTTCTGTTGTTGTATGAGGTTTCACTTGGTCTTGAAGGTGATATACATTAGTCTAGTTTCTTATACTTTCATAAGGGTACCCTTTTTTGCTTAATTGTCCAGATTTTGGTTAATTGTAAGAGTTTTACATTAATTTCAAACTAAGTTTTAATCTCATAATACATAACCTATTCCTTGGGGAAGCTGACTAGATGCTTGAAAAGAGCAATTTCATATTTTCAAATCTCATGCCTCACTATATTTGGTGATTGCACCTTTCTCATTCTGCATACGCTTAACATACTTCAGACAAGTTTGGAACTTCTGCTAGTTGTTTTGTTGATTAGATGGAGAGCTCTTGAGTTCCGCTTGGGAATTATTATTTGTTGGCATGTTTGCGGTTTATTGCCTTTCAGTGTTTGCATTATGTATTTGCTTCCCTCTAAATTTTCTGTTGGTTGTTATTGCATATTGAACTGAAATGTTTCATACCCTTGGTGGTTGTAACGTGAACGTCATTTTTCCATCCACGTCCTTCCTATTGCAGAAAAACCGGGTGTACTTCAAGTTGTTTTTTCTTTTCAGAGGGAATCATGGTTTTGGCCTGTGAAAAATCTGATAGTTTTGTATATGTGAATTTTAGCCAATCTGTTTTTTTCCTGAATTATATGCTCAATGTACATTGTTCATTTGCACCTCTAGTTAAATCTTAATACATACGATCATTTATCTTCTTATGTTCTTGTTATTGGTTAACTCTTCATTTGAGAGAGAATTTCAGGATGATGACATAAGTGGTAACTGAAATGTGTTTTCAGAGTGATCAGATTTCAGTGTGGTTCTCTTCTCTATGCGTTTTCAGAGTGATCAGAATTCATGTACACATTGTAAACAAACAGCCGCACATCAGGAATAATTAATCTACTTTATAGTATCAAACTAAAATGCCTTCTCATATGCTAGAAAAAGTTAGAAAACTGGAAAAAATATATAAGTGCAATTGCTGTTCTTTTGTGCTTTCGGTTAACTAAAATGCTTGCAACTTGGGCTGATGAGATATATATGGTCTTCAATGAACCAAATAACTATTTACTCATGATTGTCCTTTTTTAAAATAATATGTTCATAAATCTCCTATCTTTCCATACAGAATTGTCTTTTTATATTAAAAATTGTGTGTGTTAGATATGGTTATCTTTTCTGCAACAAGGTTTGAGCATGCTGAGATTTATGTGTTAGATATGGTTATCTGAGTTTTGGAACCTTTCCAACAAGTTAACATGTTTCTTTTGTTTCTGCACAGGAATCATTCATTGGTTGTTGTTCATCAGTTGCACAAATCTCCAAATAGTTGTTTCAGTTTCTGTTCAAAGGTAATCATCTGCTTGAATTGTATTTAAATGAGATGTTATGATGATGACGGCTGTGCATTGGTTGATGACTGCTAGGTTGTACAATGTGTTCCTATGACAGATTGGGATTCATTTTGTAATTGTTGCAGCTTTCTTGAATTATTGTGTGCTGTAGCTAGGAACTTCTTATGAAAACGAGATTAAAAATTTACAAAAGCTAAATTTAGAAGTTTCTGAGAATAAAAGTCAGCAGCCAAATATTGTAAGGCACTAAAATATAAGTTCTTGATACATAAAGGAACTTTAAAAAATGAATTCTATAGCTGGTATTTGTGAAATAGAATACAATTGCATAAACTTTAGCTGGCCATATAACTGAGCTGCACGTATTCAAACATACAATTGTCGGTAGGAAGTAAGTTAGATGGGCATAGTCACTAAGACATTATCAGAATTTGCATGTGAAATTGCATTTTGCATGTGCTGTTTTTTTTTACCGATATTAGTTGATTTTGGTTTGTGCAGTATATTAGTTGATTTTGGTTTGCCCAGATGCTTGTGTGAAGTTAGTACAATTGCAGACAATTGTACTAACTTGGCTAGGTACTCCTCATTCAAATCAGTATTGTGAAATTGCTGGTTTGAATGAGGATTAAATTCAATATTTTTGGTTAAGAGGTAATGTATTCAAAACAGATGCATTAGTACAAAGTGTATTAGTACATGGGCTAAGTTTTGATAACAACTTATACATACTTTGCAGATAGTATTTATTAACAAACATGGATAACAGGCTTCGTGAAGCGATATTTAAGGCAATAGTGTTTCTTGATGTATGGAATGGGCAGTTGGAGTTAATGAAATTGGTACTGTTGGTAGTGTTGGCAGTATACAGACGAAAACGGAAGAGGAGTGAACTTGCATTAGGGAGTAGGGCTTTGACAGTGCCATCAAGGGAAGCTAATATTAATAGGATTTTGCATGAGGGTGATAGGAATAGTCAGTGGGATTTAAGGATGGACGTTAACACATTTACAGTGTTATGTGACATGCTTCAAGCCCATGGTGGATTGGCGAATACTGGCCATCTGCCTATTGAAGAAAAGGTGCTAATCTTCCTACGAATATTAGCACAAAATGAATCTAATAGAGTATTACAAGTAAGGTTGATGAGATCGGGAGAAACAATAAGTAGGGCCTTTCATAGTGTGTTGAAGGTCGTACTAAGGCTGCATGATCTGTTGTATGTGAAGCCCATACCAATTGCAGATGATTGCACAGACCCTAGATGGAAATGGTTTAAGGTTAGTAAACTTTCCTTGCAACAACAAAGTGTCTAATATCAGTATTGTAAATAACTTATGATATAACTTTGGTTTCTTGGAATTTTGTTCAAAGGGTTGCCTTGGCTCTAGATGGGACCTACATAGATATTACGGTTCCCCAAGCTAACTCAATGGTGAGAGGCGTGCTCTTAAGAGCAACAAAACCCTGAGGTCTTGAGTTCGAGTACCAAAGGGGACAATACTGATTAAGGTTGTAGTTGCGGGGGTTGCGGGGGTATGCTAGGCCTGTTTGCCTAGGTACCGAATCCCGAACCTAACAAAACTTCCTATAAAGGAGAGTTTTAAGTTAGAAGTTTACACCATTTAGACCATTCTTTGTTATCATTGTCGTATTCTTTAATCTCATACACATTGGAGTTGGAGGATGATTTGTTTGGCCTTACACCACTTATATTGTTTGATTTTGTTAAGGGTATTGGGTTAGGTTATTCTTGTCCTCGTTACTATTATGACAAATAACGAGAAAGGTTTGAAGTTATAATGGCTTGCTATTGGGAGATTACGAGAAAGGTTGAAGTTATAATGGCTTGCTATTGGGAGATTTAACAGTAAGGAAATAAAATAGCTATAGTATTCATTCTTTAATTTAAGTAGAATGTAATTTAAATACAAACGTATCGTAATATTTAAAATAAAATTTAATATTTTGAAATAGTTCAATTTAAATCTTAAATTAATAATCCTATCAGTGTTTCATTTAAAAATCTTAAGGCTATGTTTGGTTGGGCAGTTATTAATAGAATGGAAAGAAATGCAATATTATTCCATCGTTTAAGAAGAAGATTTATAATGAAATGAAATAGAATATGATAGAAAGAGACAGTTTGACATTACATCTCATTCTATCCTAAATAGTAAAAATATGTTACCTCCGATTTAGGAGGTTCCTAACTAAGAATAATCCTTATTTGGGTACAAGGATAATAAGATTTAAAATTGCTTTAAATTTTCAATTATTCAATTTCAAATTTAAAGTAATTATTTATCTTAAATGATTAAGAATAATAATTATTTTAATCCCTAACTAATTTAGAAAAGTAGTTTTTAAAATTAGAATTAATTAGTTTTAATTACATTGAAATCAATTTATTAAACTCTGCAAAATTAAGAAAAGTGTTTTTTAAATAATTAAGAAAGACGTTTCTTAATTAAATTTATTTATTTAAATTTGATTGAAATAAATTAAATTTATTGAATTTTTTTATTTTAGAGAATTATTATTCAATTTATTTAAAAATTATTCCTTTATTTATGAATAATAAGTTTTTTATTAATTTGAAAAGTTATTTATTGATTAAATTTGAAAAATGTTTTCATTTATTAATTAAGAAAATTGAGCTTTCTTAATATTTTAAAAATAATTTTCTAAGTTATTAAAGAAAGATTTTCTTGTTAATTAAGAAATTAATCTCTAAATATTCGACTTTCTTAATTAAATTTAAAAGTGTTTTATTTAATTTTGAAAGTAATTTTCTTTAAATATTAGAGAATAGTTTTCTAATTAAGAAAAATGTCTAATTATATTATAAATAGTTTTCTAATTGACTTAGAATTGCTTACTTGTTGAATTTGAAAAGGGAGTTTTTATAAATAATAATAAGTAAGAAGTATAATTTATTGATCAAATAATGCACAATACTCCAAGACTGTTCCATCCTACTTTAAATCCTTAAAATCTCCAATGGGGTCATCAAAGATTTCTACATCAAATCGTTATTTGAGTGCGGTGAATTCATTCTAATCGATTACTTCCATCTTATTACAATTTCTAACATATAGTCTATACCATTCTTACGCTAGCTCGTCCATATGTAGAATAGCAACATTCACCTTCGTTCCTTTTAGTGTTTAATCCAGAGAAAAGTATTATTCACAACGGTAGAGCCATAGTTTGACATTCTCATTGTCAAATGATGGAAATTTAATTCGATTCATCCTCATCGGCATCATTCTTTCCTCTTCTGTCAGTCTCTCTGAGCTACTCTGAGATGTCGGTCTACTGTTCCGACATCTAGTCCCAATTTTTATAGCGTTTCTATTATCATGTTTCCCAACTCTTTCATTTCTTTTTCCACCTTTTCTGTTCTATTATGCATCTAAGAAAACATTTGCTTACTCTTATCCTGTGACTCTAAAAACATTATCTCCATCAATCCCTTCAAATTATCCCCCATCTTACGTAATTCTACTCTTTTTCTACCTTTAGCCATGGTCGTCTCCTATATTCGAATGCTTTGATACCAATTTGTTGTAAGAATTAACTAAATACAGAATAAATATGAACTAAATATAGAATAAATCACGTATTCGATATAGAAAGTAGATACACATAATCACGAGGAAGAGAGAGAAGAGGAATAAACTTCATTCAGTTATAACCTGCCTATATATCCATTACAAAGCAGCTTAAATACAGCTAATATATGGTATTGTAATTCAAGCCATATGTTTACAACGGTGAACCTTATTTAAAACGTAGAGTTTAGTATTTAACTCTAACGGCTAGTGAAGCTTCCTTTGTTATCGTCTTCTTCTTCGTTTGCCTCTGTAACAAAATCACAAAATAACAACATAACACATTCAATAACATACAATTGTTTTAACAAATCTCTAAAAAATGTTCAATTCTGCCTTTACAGAACAAAATTAAGCATGCAAATATACCCAGAAGCGTAAAGAATAAGGGGTTTAATTCCAGGTTTTAAAAACAAGAACACAAGGCAAAGTGTGACATGTATATTGTTTTTCCATAAAAACAATAAATTAATTTCAGACTAAGAACATGTATCAAAGGCTGCAAATTTAATTTTCACAAAATGCAAAACAAAAGGTGATCATTTTTAATTTTCAAAAACTTAAAACACACCCTAATACAATAAAATAAAATTGAAGCCTTAATTTTTTTAATCAAATTACATAATTAAAGTTTGCTTTGATACCACTATTAAAAAACTAGGGAAAGATTTGATCTAGAATGTAGTAAAATAATTATGAAACTTTTTCGTATAATTTTTCAAAAGTTAATATCACTTAAAATTTTATAACACGATTAACACATAAAATATAATAAAGTATGAATCATAACTCATATATTATTTCAAAGCGTGATATTTTTCTTGTTGTTTTCCTCAAACCATTTCTAAAAATAGACTCATCTCAACTAATGTAGTCATACGATTATCTGGTTTCTAACAATATCTATGAAACATGTTAAGATAACTCTACAACTATTACAGAGAGGGTTAGGTAAGAGGTATTAGCTCCCTTAGAACCTAAGCATATTATAAGTTTTGAATATTTTAGTAATTTAATTGAAATTAAGTTGTAATTTTAATTAAATTTTAATTAAAATTACAATTAATTCTAATCAAATGCATATTATGCTCAAATAAAACCCAATATCTTGTGTTGGTCTTATTTATTAAACATCTTATATTTAATCATAAAATTTCTCAAACTATACAATCAAGTCAAGTTGATTAAATACCTTTTTTCTCTCTTCAAGCCGTACTTTATGTGTGACCCGTTCTTAAAGAAGTTGACAATGGATATAAATAATAACCTTAAATTATATTTATAATTAGATAAATTAGACTCCTTTATTTTAGTGACATTGGTATTTAGAAATGTCAAAGTGATTTGGACTAATCTCTCCATGCATGATTTTTTTCATATAATTCAATCTTTTCATCATATACTATTCTGATTAGACATAGAATATGAAATTAATGTCTAGTTTGTTTGAGTTTAATCATGATAGTTCTCCACCATCAGCAATTGATTCTATTGCTAACATTTGTAAATTATTTTATAAAGTGTATTTCCACACTAGTCAAGGATTTCTCGAATCAATACTAACCAAGAACAAGAAGTCATTCTTTCTAATCAATTTAGGGTGATGAATCATATATTAATCACTCAACTACCTTTATATATTTCTTAGTATATTCAGTAACTATCGACAAAATAAACATTGACTATAATAAGTCATAAGTAGTATCAAAACATAATAATTTCTATACGAGATACTTTGGAGATCTCAAATTAAATGATCACTTATACATTAATCACAATAAGAATTTTTATAGACATATAAGTATTGGATTTCTGAGGCTTTATTGGATCCAGTTCTGGCGGAACTTATTTCAATAAGAGAAGCTCTTTCGTGGCTGAAAAACAAACATGTCGATCAAGTTATAGTGGAGTCCAATTGTTTACAGGCGGTTCAAGCAGTCACAACATCTTCGTTTAATTCCTCGGAGATAGGAATGTTGGCTTTTGATTGTCACATTTTTAAGCAACATTTTCTTCATTTGTCCTTCCAATGGACGCGTAGGAGTG
>JANZLC010000201.1:2679880-2699954 GCA_026413385.1 Erythroxylum gracilipes
AAATATATAGCGGGTAACCCGCGGGTCTACCCATACCCGCTGGGCAGGGTATGGATTTTCAAAATCATTACCCGTTTTCGGTGGGCAGGGTATGGATTTTCAAATTCATTACCCGTACCCGTAAGACCCATACCCATACCCGGACCACCCGCCCGTTTGCCAGGTCTACGTATAGGCGCCTCTCAGCTGTCACAAACAGATGTAAATTTTGTTAAAAACCGACGTCATCGAACTAACTTGGACAGAGTGGACAGGGTTATTTGGACAGGTGATCTCGGCTCCAAAGTCTTGGGAGTTTGCTTATTGGTTGTTGCGAGAGGTCTGAGGTTTGTCGGTTTTTGCTCCTGTGAACGTGTCTTTCGTAGGTAGAAGTTCGCGAAAAGGTGGCATCTTTCGTTGATCTAGTGAGGCTTGTGGGTGAAGTTGGGAGATGGGTCTGTAGTGATTTTCGTGGAGATCTGATTAGTGCTTGGAGTGTTCAGAGAAATGGAGCCTCCGAAGGGGTTTTTGGCTTCTTTGTGGAGCTTTATCTGCTTCCTGCCATACTTCACCGGACTCCTGCTTCTGGGTACCATTAAAGGCGAGTTTTTAAGTTCTGTTCCTCCATTTTTAGGTTTTTTTTTTACTCCTCTCTGGTTATGGGAACAAGAAGTTTCACTTTTATTTTCGTTTTATTCGGTACTGCCTTTCTTTAATTGATTTTAATGGTTTTACGGAGTAGAAGTGATTCTTATAGACTTCTGCTTTGAATCTACCTGTTAACTTGATATCAATTTTGTGTTAGCCAATTAAGAGTCTTGGTTCTTTGATTTCGTCTCCCCTTGCTCCTTGGCGATATTTTCCCAAGTAAACATGGCTGTGCTCCTACTGAATGACCCCCTGCACTGCCTCTCTGGTTCTGGGAACAATTGGTTTCACTTTTATTTTCGTTTTATTTGGCACTGCCTTTCTCTTATTCATTTTAATGGTTTTAAGGGATAGAAGTGATTCTTATAGACTTCTGCTTTGAATCTACCTGTTAACTTGGTCAATTATGTGTTAGCCAGTTAAGAGTTTTGGTTCTTTGATTTCATCTCCCTTTGCTCCTTGGCGATATTTTCCTAAGTAAACATGGCTGAGCTCCTATCCGAATGACCCCCTGCACTTAGCACATGCACTATTGTCATAACCTTAACTGGAAGTAAAGTCCCAATAATTGGGGAAAACAATGCATGGCTTGAAGATTTTCTCAGAAAATAGAAAGGTCATCCCTAGATGTTGAATGAATCTAATCGAATTGTACACTTCTTTCTTGCCAAATTTTGTCCAGGTTTCCTTTTCTGCCCGTTGGTGTCTCTTATCATGATAATTGGGAACTGTGCTGTCATTTTGGGTCTTTGGCCATTGCACGTTTGCTGGACGTATTATTCAATCTTGAGGTGCTTTCCTTGAGCAAAACTCTTGGTCTTAAACTTTTTTGAAGATCTATCTCATTCTCTTGATTTCTCTAACAAGCAGAGCTAAACAATTAGGACCAGTTATGAAGTTTTTCCTCTGCCTACTACTTCCAGTTGCTTTGGTTCTGTGGCCGGTAGTTGGCATTGCTGGAAGTATCATAGGCGGAACACTGTATGGCTTTCTTTCACCAATATTTGCAACATTTGATGCTGTTGGAGAAGGGAAGAGCAATAAGCTTTTCCGCTGCTTTTATGTATGTCTCACATGCCAATTCTTAGTAGTTTATTGCCAATTCTCAATGGTTTTAGTGCCTATTCATTTACCCTTCTCTTTCTGGCATTCAGTGGTTTTACCCCCGTCTACCTTTGCAGGATGGAACTTGGGATACTATTAAAGGAAGTTGCACTGTTGTCAGTGATTTTGAAGATTTTTGTTATCATTCTTATTTCTCCTTTATGGATGACCTGCAACAACACGGGCCTCCAGATGGGAAATATTTTGAGATCAGGTTTGCTGTTAACAGATTTCCCTTGGGCAATTGCACCCATATTTCTTACAATAATGAAGCTAGGCGTTGTTGGGTATATCCTAGAATTGTGAGCTTAATAAAAGTCTCTTACTGTTGTTTCTTCTCCAGCACGAGTACACTGGAACGAATATGAATTATAGTACTCTGTATGGAAGTTTAAAATCTCGCTTTTTACCATGTTGTGCTTCCTCTGTAACTTTCCTGCCCTGTGTTTTTTGATGTGCAATGTTTGCTATTGGTATCATATCTTGTATCTGTTAAGACTGTTAGTTATGTATTACTCACGTCTGATAAATAGAGCTTCTACAACCAATCAGAAGACTAAGGAAAACTTTGTCATTTTTAGATTTTATGAAAAGAATCAAGTAATCATGTGCACAAATGTGGATATTAATTGAATATCAGATATATTAAAGTTTGTATGTGCGTGGGGTGATTTAATTTCATAATCTGGTAGAATTATTCTGAAGGCACACCAAATGCAGGAGAGACAGTGTGCAAAAGCATGACACTTAATCAGGTCGATCTTTTCTGTTGATACAAGTAAACTTGAAGATGGAAAAGAGATATAATGTTCAGTAGGTCTAAAGAAGTTTAAGCATGTTGCTTTATGTGATTTGCTCATCTGCAAGTATATAATCACAAGTATGTGGGATTGTTATTAGTTCTCATTCATGTTGCTCATAACATCTTGCAGATTGCGTTATCTCCCTGGGGCTGTTATCGCTGGTTTACTTGGTTTTCTGTTAGATGTTCCAATGGTGTCATTAATTGCCCTTTGCAAAAGTCCATATATGTTGTTTAAGGGATGGCATCGCTTGTTTCATGACCTTATAGGTCGGGAGGGCCCTTTCTTGGAGACTTTATGTGTACCATTTGCAGGTCTTGCTATTATACTCTGGCCACTGGCAGTTGTTGGTGCTGTTTTAGGCTCCATCATGTCCAGCATTTTCCTTGGTGCTTATGCAGGTGTGGTTGTTTATCAGGTCAGAAACTCAAGACTGGTTTTGTCTAAATTCCTTAATATCTGTTATAACTTTAATTCATAAATTTTAATTTGAAAATGGGCAAATGGGAACTTCCTGGACGTTTAACAGAATTGTAAAAGTATGCTACAGTCCCTTAGCAGCCATAAAAGGAAATCATGCAGAGTGATTCTTACAGTTCCAGCCATGATTCTTTTGGCATTTGACCCTGAGTGTGTAGCTAATTTCTAGTTACGTAATGTTTTTGCGTCAGGAGATGCATCCTCAAGCTTCCTTTAAATTCATGTCAAATCAATTCCCTGTACTGCAGTATTTATCATGCATTATACCGTTAAAGCGTAATAAGAAACATAGAATCATGTCAAATTCTTTTCATTTCCAACAACGTGAAGGTTACATGAATTCGCTTTGGATTTCAGGAGTCTTCTTTTCGGCTTGGGCTTTGCTACATTGTAGCATCTTTGGCCTTTTATGATGAATACAGCAATGATGTTCTGGACATGCCAGAAGGATCTTGCTTTCCCAGGTTTTGTCCAGCTTCCAAATGATTTGCCGATATATGGAGTTTGAATTATGAACTTTGACAACAATTCCCTAAATCATGGTACTTTACAGACCAAATTACCGAAAGAAGGGTGAGCTGAAGAAGACTGCCTCTTTTACACAATTGAGTTCTTTCCGAAATCTCTCTCTTCACTCAACTTCATTCAATAGACGTTTAGTTGATCTAAAGCCATTCGAGGTATATAATTTATGTTCTTTTGTATTAGAGAGCGAACAATATTGCATGATACGGCTTCTTCATAATGATAGGTAGATTTAGCCCATTGTAGACTTGCATGTCTTGGCTTATAGTGACTGAATGAAAACTTATTAGCAACATTGCAGCTACTTACTGCCTTGTTTAAAGAGTGCCAACGCCAAGGGGAGATTTTTGTTTCTGAAGGACTAATAACTCGGCAAGACATTGAAGGCGCCAAGACAGGTAAGGGTAGCAGAATAGTTAGCATCGGTTTACCAGCATACTGCCTTCTTCAGGCGCTCTTGCGCTCTGTAAAAGCCAACACTGAGGGTATTTTGTTGAGTAAGTCTTTGTTCTTCTGCTTGAAATTTCCTTATAAGTTTCCCCCTCCGTGTGTGTTTCACTTTGTTTTATGAATTGCACAAATTTCTCAGGTAAAGAATGAATTTATGTGTATAGGTGATTGTACCACTGAGCTTACCCGCACAAACAGACCCAGAGATGCTTTCTTTGACTGGTTTCTTGAGCCCTTTATAATTATGAAAGACCAGCTTAAAGCATTAAATCTATCGGAAGCAGAAGAAGATTATCTTTCCAGATTAGTGCTGTTAAACGGCGAGTCGACAAAGTTAAGAAACTCAAATATCGGACCACCACCTGAGCCAGAACGCAGACGAGCAGAACTTGATGCAATAGCAAGAAGGTAACAGTCCAAGACCTTTTCCTCACAACTCAGGAATTTGTCCAACGATTGTTTTCATTACAATACATTACATGCTCTTCCTTTACATTGCATCCGTATTTTGATGATTTAAGGCTTCAAGGAATTACCAAAGCTGTCTCAAGGTACCCAACTTCGCGACGTAATTATCAGATTCTTGTCCGGAATCTATCAGAAAACCTGTCGAAGGAGAATCCGAATAGCACATCAAGCCGTGGATCTCGTCCCATCCTAAGATCAAAAAGTGCTTTTGCCAGGATGCTTAGCCAGAACTCTTTCAAAAGCAGAACGAGTTACAATGATTCTGATCAAGAGTTGCAGTCAACTGTTGCACAGAATGTCGAAATTGTGTAATGAAGAATAGATGTTACTTGTAAAGTGTACATACCACCCTCTTTAAGTCACCATTTTTGATTGTGCAAGGGTATCTAATTGTTGGTACACTGTCCTGATTCTACAGAAAAGTGTTTCAGTCTGATGCATGAGAATTACACATACACAAATGTAACTATTAGTTGAATCTCTCACTTTTACTAATGATTATGATGCCTTGCTATACTGCTTTGCAGTTGTAGTGATATTATATAATTTTTTCTCCTGATTAGCCCTATAAACAACTTCAGTCTTAATATTATATAATTTGTATCAATAGGTATCACAAATTTATTAAAAATGTATATTTATGTGTTTCAATCATTGAAAAATCTTAATTTGTTGAGTTATTAATTTTTACAAAAATGTTAAATAAAAAGACAAAAGTTATATTTATAATTTTGTAAGGGTAGAAATTTAGAAAATTTATAGAAAAATAAAACAGGCCTAAAAAATGTTTTAAACACAAAATCGTGAAATTCATTCGAGTACATTAAATTATAAAATTCTATCTTTAATAATGTTGCGTTGAGAAAAATGATTAAAAAATTCAATTAATTTGATCGGTTAAATCGAAAAAAATTTGAACCGTCCAATTTTTCGTTTCGATTTTTAACTTTTTGGTTTGATTTATTTTAATAACTCTTGTTGTTAAAAACTGATCAGTTATTAATTAATCGTTCAATTTTTATAAATTAATAAATTCTTATAAAATAAAATAAATCAATTAATTTCTATTTAATAATTTTTTCAATTAAACTTCATAGTATTCAATTGGTAAGAATAATTTCTTTCAATTATATTTTAAATTATGTAATTTTATTTAATTTTTAGTCGATTTTATGACAGTCTAATACAAATTGAACCTTTTTAATCTTAAACATTTTGACTTTCTAGTTTAACTTCCAGTTCGGTTTTTAAACATTGGTTGAGATATATATATTATAAATAGTGATGTATAGATTAGAATATAATTGATAAAATATAAAAAATTTATTATATTTTGAACTAATTTACCTTAGGACCTTTTGTAATTGTACCTTTGACTATTTTCTAAAAATATATATCTTGTAATTGTCCAAATTGAATAGGGATGGCAATGGATTAATTCCGTCAAATTTTTTAAAATAATTTTATAAAAAATTAAAAATATAAAATAACATCTTTTTTTAATCTGAGTATGATTATAAAATTTTCCGATTGTTATAAACAAAATGAAAGTGTTTTGTTTAGAATAGTCCAGCCTTAATTAATCCGGCTTAAACATTTTAAACCCTTAATCTAGGCCATGAACAGCGGCTGCCATCCCTAAACTTGAATAGTTAATCGCCATGCTAATCACAGCAGAATAAAGTTTTTAGTATAAGCTGTCCGATGATGGTCAATTCAGACCAGAATCTGACAAGATTACTAAAAAGAAAGAACATCAACATGCCTCCAAAAGCACGGTGGTGGAAGCAGTTGCTTTGCACATCGTGACGATGAATGAGGGTCAAGAAACACCTACCCTACTCAACTGTTACTAACCCACAACCCCCACTACTCTCGACTTCATTTCCACATCAAGATAGTTACAGACTCTTTAACGACTTTTACTACCCACGTAGCCTCATGTTTATATATATATATATAGAAGACTGTGAACTGCTCAGCGTTAGCAACTGTGTACTAACAATGGCTTCCTACTACGCCAAGATCAGTACCACTAAGCTCATGCTGCTATTTTTAACCATTGTCGTCTCTCTTCAAAGCTTCTTAGTGTCTTCCTTCGAATACCAAGTTGGTGGCAGCAAAGGCTGGGTTGTTCCTCCTGCGAATGACACCAAAATCTACAACGACTGGGCCTCTGAGAATCGGTTCCAAATTGGCGACACTGTTCGTAAGTTCTTACACAAATTTTCACACATACACATAAAGCATTAATCTTTGCTTCCTTTTACACTGCCCACACTAAAACCAGTGCAGAAAATCGCTACTCTTGCTTAATTATACCATGAAAAGTACTGGTCTTGATGCTTGTGGTGTTCGATACAGGTTTCAGGTATAGGAAGGACTCTGTGATGCAGGTTAGTGAAGAAGATTACAAGAAGTGCAACTCTACACATCCAACTTACTTCTCCAACACTGGCAACACCGTGTACAAGCTTGACCATCCAGGTCCTTTCTATTTCATCAGCGGAGTTTCTGGCCACTGTGAGAAGGGACAGAGGATGATCATAAAAGTTATGGAACCTGAAGATGAATATCCGTCGCAGCACCACGACGACTCTGCTCCAAAAAAATCCGCCGGCTCTCGCTCTGCTTTGGTTTCATCCTTTGGAGCTTCTAGCATAGCCTTACTCCAGCTTCTTATGTTGTATACAGCTTCAAGTGTTCTCTACTAGTTAACTTTCTCTCGTTCTTTCGTTTCGTTTGTTCAGTTTCTAGTTTGTATGGCGGCTATGTCCTAGAATACTCTTTGTTTCAGTGTATGTGTTTAAACTTATAAAGGATGAAAGGTTTGTTTCTTTAATTGGATCTTTTGTTCTTCTTATGATTAAGGCTTTACACGACAGGAAACATAGTCTTCTTTTTTCACATGATTAGGGTTTAAAAAACTTGGAGAATGTCAACTTCTTTAGAAGAAGACTACCTGAAACCCTTACGGGTTAATGCAAAATCGATCCTTTGTCGTATTACTTTCTGCATGGACCCTTCCATTGATGACCATCAACTTTGCCTATCCGTTTAAGGATTATAATGGGAATGATCAGGAAGACATTGGTGATCTTGCAGTAGCTGACTTGAATGATGCAGAATATGAATACCCATCAAAGCCTTAAGCTGAAGATTTCAACATTTTTTTTTTTTTTTCCAAAGGTGGTGCTTTTGAGAATGGAAGGAAGATGCTTTTGAGAGTTAGAATTTGAAGTAAATAGCTCAGTACAAGCTGAAGCTTGTGCAGCTCTCATGAATCATTAAGGAGAGAACCCTTTTGCATGAACTACTGAACTGTTTGATTGGTTTTCATGAAACATGGCGGTGTGGACATCCATAATCACAGTTTCTATCAGAAGTTCAGACAAACTGCACTTCTGACATCGTCTGCTCTCAACTGTTTTGCTCTTAAATGACCTCATAAGGATATCGAAGCTGCATGAACTATGAAGTACATACCGTGGAAGTGATATATTCAACCATCAGAGCTTCCATACCACAATTCATAGTCAACCTAAGCTCATGCAAAGTCTAGTTTTCCTTTTCTATGGTACATACCAAAGATGAAACTTATGATATTTCATGTCAAGAGGTTACATTCCAATCCTATCTTTTTAAGGTGTATTCAATCATATGGATGTAATAATTTTATTAACAAATTTAAGTAGCAGATTGTTCATAAATACTGATTCAGTCATGCTCCAATATATCTCATCCACACATTTATGTGATTTTATCAAGCTTTAATTTTATTGCAAGAGGAGAGAAGAAAATAATTTTCTTTAAATTTCGAAGTTTTTTTAACCTCTTTGTTGGTAAAAGAAGAATATTAAGTCATTAACTGAGAAAATTAACCAAAAATTAAAAAATATACTAGATCAAAATAAATGAACCTTCAACTAACCAAAACTAAACCCAAAATAAGTGATAAACAAAAGTGGGCCTTTACCAGGCTTTAGGCCCAAAGACCAATATCATGATATGCTGCCACGTGTTAGTCACTAGATGGGCATGACTATGGTGAGCACACGCCGATAACGGCATCGTAATGAACAGAAGTAATAAAATTACAAAAACCACCTCGCCTTCTCAATCAATGATCTACAACTCGCCACGTCACCCCATTAAATTGCAAATTCTATAAGTTGACCATTTAATATAAGTTTCCGAATCTCCAAACTGCCCTTACGTATAATCTCAATTTACTGAAGACCCACTACAATCATCTTCAATACGCATCCGTTCATCGTCTTTTTCTCTAAACAAGCTCTTTCCTTTCCATCTTTCTTTCCTCAGAAATGGCGACAAGTTTGCTCAGAAGAGGATTGGTGGCGACTAGGATTGCTCCGTCGTCGGCAACGGCGACGTCGAGGTTCGTTACGGCGAGGCTCCACGGGTCGGAAGCGGAGGCGCAGCAAGTTGAACAAAAAGCTAAACCGGAGACGAGTATGAAAACGTTCCAAATCTACCGGTGGAATCCGGATAACCCTTCGAAACCCTATCTTCAAGACTTTCAAATCAATCTCAAGGAATGTGGGCCCATGGTGCTTGATGCTCTGATCAAAATCAAGAACGAGATCGACCCGTCGGTCACGTTCCGGCGGTCGTGTCGCGAAGGGATTTGCGGTTCTTGCGCGATGAACATTGATGGGTGCAATGGGCTGGCTTGTTTGACCAAGATCCAATCTGGGTCGAAGTCGACGATCACGCCTTTGCCTCACATGTTTGTGATTAAGGATTTGGTTGTTGATATGACTAATTTTTATAATCAGTACAAGAGTATTGAGCCATGGTTGAAGAGGAAGAACCCGCCTTCTGTTCCTGGGAAGGAGATATTGCAGAGTAAGAAGGAAAGGTCAAAGCTTGATGGAATGTATGAATGTATATTGTGTGCTTGTTGTAGCACTTCCTGCCCTAGCTACTGGTGGAATCCTGAGTCTTACTTGGGCCCTGCTGCTTTGCTTCATGCTAATAGGTAATTAGCTTTATTTCTTTTGGAGTTCGTTGTTTGCTTTTAGGGGTTTTAGGGTTAAACAGCTCAAAGATATTAGGAAATGGATACTGTTTAGGGTTATAGGAATAAGTTCTAAGTGTACTGTTTGAATGAACCAGGTAGTTCTGAATCGTTAATTTGTTTGAATGAATTAATCACTTTCTTCCTTACGTAAGTGATTAGAAATGCTGGTTTTCTTGTGATAGTAAGAGTTTTACTATGGCCACAGAGAGAAGGAAATCTTCCTGTTGATTTTTTGAGTATGTCCGATATTCTTTGAGAAGGAGAGTAAATGAATGGGGTTTTAGGTTTATATGTTTCTACTTACCCTGCTTCTGTATGTGTGATATATTTTTAGGTTTATATGTTTCTAACCCTGTTTCTGTTTGTGTGACATATTTCTCTAATTGTTTTTGTTGGTTTTCTATGATATTGGTAGTAGCTGTTACACAGATTTCTTGTTTGTTTCATTCTTTAGAGAACACAAGTTCAATCTCTGACAAGTTTATCTTGTTCAATGTCTGGTAAATTGATCATTGATGCTCTATTTGGTGATTCTTGTGTCTCTATTCTGGTCGAACCTTGGAAGTGTCACTTTCTGTGTTCTGGATGTCTATTTCTTTGTTGAGTTCCTAGCCAATAAAGTATTCTTTACCAGTAATGATGTCAAATAAAGTTGCTTCTCAAACTTTTACTAACAGTGATTATAGTTTCAATGACTGATCAGTCTGTTCTCACTTTTGATAGTATAGTTTTGTTTTAAAACTTTTTTTGCCTGAACTTGTGATTACTGGTGTACCTTTGTCTATGGCTAGCTCAGGCAACTATTTGTCCATTGAACTGTCCTTCTTAGTTGCATTGAAGTTAACAGATCAAAACTGAATTGTGGTTCTTCTACGAACATGCAGGTGGATTAGTGACAGCCGTGACGAATATACCAAAGAGCGACTTGAGGCAATTGACGATGAATTCAAGCTTTATCGCTGCCATACCATATTGAACTGTGCTCGTGCCTGCCCAAAGGGCTTGAATCCTGGAAAGCAGATCATTAATATCAAGTCCCTCCAGCTAAAAGGTGGTGCGTAAGTTTCAAAGGTTACGAAGCAAGACGATGTGAATCTTACCAGCTCTTCTGGGAATCTTTTGAATACACATCAAATTCCAGTCCTCAAATAATACTCTTGTAATGATTGTATTTTCCAGTCCTCTTATATTCGAGTTTAGGGTTGACCTGTGCTACCCATTTTCTGCAATAATTGTTAATACAACTTCTTGCGTTGATGATATTTATTTAGTTGCTTTTATCTGAACTCTTTTAGTGAATAGCTAGCTTCCATAATCTCTCATCTGAAGGACTGCAGATGACTTCTTTTTTTTCACTTGGAGAAGGTAACTATTTTAGTAAAATTTGTATTTCAATCCTTTTTATTTATCGTGTTCTATTTCAATCTTTTGTCTATTTAAACAATTTACTGAAAACTTTGGTTTAATTCCATTAAAATGTCTTTTTATGTTTTTAAAATCTTTAACATGATCATTATGTTCTTCGTAGAAATAGACAAATTTATTAGTTGAAATAAAAATAAATGGGATAACTGGTACCAATTACGTTGTTTAAACAGACTGAAAAGCATATACAAACTGAAAGCAGAAAAGCAACGACTAGAAGTGAATAGTCATGAAGTTACTGCATTGAGATAACTCTTAATTGTACATGCTTAAAGATATCCAGCTTGTGGAGTAACTTATTTATTCATCACTGTTAGCTACTTGAACAATTTTGAGGAGTAAAATCCAGTATGAAGCTAGCTTCTGGAATGAAAAAACATTAAACTGAACAGTGATACACAGCTTTCAAATCCTTGAAAGACCAAGGAACACAGTGGCAGATGAAATTTGTACCCGTAGATCAGCAATATCTATGTCATGGCCACCCTCAACCAAACCCCACCTGTCAACCTGCAGATTGATAAAAGATGGCCTTAATCATCGTAAAACAAGCAGATAGAATCGAGTGTGAATGACTGCTTTCATAAAACAAGTGCACAGCGAGGGATATTTGATAAGCAAACACAAAGTTACCTGCAGATCTTCTTCAAGTCTAATGAGTTCAATTGCTTCTTCAATACTCAATCTCCCACGAAATATTCCAACAGCAATCACCAATGAGTGAGCTCCTGCTGCAATTGCATCAATCGCTGCCAGTTCACAATCACTTGTTTTTTTCAGAAGGTTTTCAATTGCCTTCACCAGACCTTCTTCTTGCTTGCCACCAAAAAAACTCAAGTACACAACAGGCTTAAATCCAAACTCTGATTTTAACCAATCGAGTAAGGGATCAATTTTTTCAACTTGCCGTTCTGAAGAATAATCAAAGTGTAGTCTGTCAGATAAAATCAGGAAACAAAGGTGGGGAAAAATAACATATGAAGTCAATTATAAATGTAGAGTATGCAAAGATGTCAAGCATACATAAGATTGATCAACTAAAACCAACAACGCTTGCCAACATATGCCGAGTTCCATGACACAGAATTCATACTCAAGGAACCACTGGTTTTTAGAGCTAAGCAATTCACACAGAAGAAATAGAAATAATACTGAAAATTAACAATTCATTTCAGACCAGAGTATATCTTTATGAGCCAACTATGCAAAAAGTGAACAGCAGTAACATATTCACTGAATCATCTCTGGAAACAGTATGACTAAGAATTAACTTCACCAAGTTACATAAAGATAGTGAACGCTTAAAATAAACTTCAGGTTGAAGTAGCAACCCAGTGGTTGGAACTCTCTTTCTGCGACCATGTGATCATGGCTTCAACTCCTCACTAGGGTAGGATATGATTTGGGAAAAGGGAGGGTTACCCCATATTATCTGGCCGCTTATTCCGATGTATCAATAAAACAGAAAATTAACTTACATGTCATGGGGAAAATAAGAAATCAGAAATTATAGTGAGTTAATATTAAAGGAGAAGCTATAAAGCTCAGAAAGGAAATAAAACATTGTGAAGATCAAATGGTGACATACCATACACACCGCTTGTGAGATCATTGTCATCCGGAGCCCGACAAAAGACTAAATCTTGATTAAATTTCTGCATCAAGCCCTCAATAATCTTTTGCCTTGTAAGTGGAACTCTTTCCAACGCAGTACACGCAAGTTTCATTAGCGGCATTGTGAAAGGCCTAATACCATCTGTCTGCCATAACAGTTAACTAGTCAGTACATGCTTCAACGGGAGAATATCCTACAACAATCCAAAATTTAAAAAATCCATTCATAGTAACAGATGAAATCAATGAAAAACAGAAATAAGAGCAAAGGAAAAACCCTATTTCAACTTTTGAGTTGATCCTACTTGAGTTCAATGAGCGTTGAAAAGCTCAACTGAAATAACAGAATGCTACAGTCAGACCACAAACACCCAATTCACATGTCCAAAAAGACGAGACCAAATTGTTATCTAAAACAAAGCCACTTGAGTTTAGCATAGATCCACAGAAACTGATTCAAACACACATAACACATCCCCAGATCAAAGGAACAAAATCCCAGTTGTCCAATTCCCGTTTGAACTAATTATAATAAAGTAACACCATGAAGCAAAACTAACTGGCTCCGCATATAATAATCCTAACATACCCTTAACAAAATCTACAAGAAAACACAACTCTTCACAAGAGTGACAAAAGGGGAAAAAGAAAAGTCAATCCCTAAACATACCTGATAATCCCATTCAGCAGCAATGGCCTTAGCAAGAGCTAAAGTTGGCAACTTGAGAGGCCGTTTAGACGGGGTCTTAAGCGTTCTATAATCAAGCATCACCGTCCACCCATTTTCATCATCCGCCACTCTCGTAGTCACCTGCTTGTAAAACCTCTTACCCAACACCGACCCCGACATGAACGATGGCGGCATTGTCACGGTGGATGCGGCCGTCTCCTTCTTCGCACTAAAATCCGGCGCCCTCACGAATATGACATCACTACCACTGCTGGAGGAGGATGCAGCGCTGGTGGCGGCGTTGTTGAAGGTGAAGGAGGAAGAATCACCATCGGAAAGCGGTTGCTGATGTAGGGTAGCGGTGGAGGTAAGACGACGGGTTATCGATGAGGATGGTGCGAGGAGTTTGAGGTTTTTCACTGAGTTGAGGGTTTTAGACATTAGTGAAGTAGCCATTTCAAGGACTAAAGATTTCCTTTTTCTAGGTTCTTTGGGAATTGAGAAGAGCTAGCCAGCTAGCTATAGAGAGAGAGAAAGCGCGCGCTCTCCGGCAGTGGTAGCGGTAGAGGAAAGGCCGTGCGTGGCGGTCGTTTGGGACTGGAAGGGTTAGGACTAGACAGATGTAGCCTTGGGCCAAAATCTGTAACTTTCATCTTTTGTAAAATAGTCTCTATTTGACCAAGAATGAGCTAAGCCCAAAAATTTTTGTAAAATTATTTTTACATTATTCAAAATTATATGATAATGCATTTTTTTTCAAGATAAAAGAATTCGTTTAATAACCCATAAAAGGTATCAATAAGTCTTTACAAAGCTAAATTAAGCAAGAATGAAACAAGGCTTTTATAGCATTTCTACAAAAATACTTAATTTCAGATATTCCATTGTCTTCTATAAAAAGAACTCCGTTGTTCTTACATGTGAAGAGCTACCGATCTTCCTCATATCCAACAATGTAACTCGTGAGCTAAGACATACTTATTTGTGTTGATCTTATTGAAAACTCTCTAGTTTCTCTTTCTAAATGAAATAGATATGCTATTGGAGTTGAGGCTTAAGCAAACTCTATCTTTTCTTATTGATATGAATTTATGATCAACTCATTCTAATATTTTGTTCCAATCTAATTCATGACAGTAGAAGCTACGAGTATATATGTTGGATACTGGTCCGAACGGAGGCTGAATAACTACACTTAAAGTAAAGACAATCAATACTTTCAAGCTCGCTACAACATCGTTCCCACAATGTGTCTTCAATCCCACAATTTTGTCTTTAGTGTTAACTTTTTCATAGTGATAAGATCTTATCTTGACATATTATCTTATATTTTCTCCTTTGTTTTGAATTTATTTTTGTGCTTAAATGTTAAGTAAAAATTGCATCAAATTAAGACCCTATTGATAATAATGACAAATTTTGGATAAAGTGAAGAGATTGATATAGTGGATAAGGCTGATCATTTGAAGAGTCGGAATTCGACTAGAAGACTTTGCCTTAACCTTATTATGAAGGAGTTTGATTTTGAATTCGTTTTAGATAGACATCTTTACAAGTTAGAGTTAGATTAGGATTAGATTAAAAAACCCTATAAAAGGGACGTTCCTCACAACAAGTTCTTTTTACGTTTTTAGCAATTCTTAATCTTTCTTCTACTTTTGTTATTGGAGCGACAACCATGTGTGGCTAAATTCATCGTTCTAATTCAAGGGGATTTAAGTATCTAATTTAACTGCTCTAGTTCGTCAAATGATTGTAAGTCAATTGCAATTAACAAGATTGTGCGGAATATGCTCATTCCCCAGACGTCTTGCAGATATGTGCCCTACATTACAATAAGACTCTCTTCAAGAAGCTAAAGCAATATGGGGCTTTCCTGGTCAACCTCAACGAAAGTATGAACCTTATTCCAATTACTACAATCTAGGATGGAGGGAACATCCAAACTTGAGCTATGAAAATCAAGAAGGCCAACAACGATATCAACCTCACACTTTTAAACAACCTCAAGCTCCTCCATACACGCAACCTCAATCTTCAAATTCAGGTATGTCTTTAGATGAAATTATTAAGGCACTTACTAATAATACTTAATAATTTCAATAGGAAACAAGGGCAAGTCTTCAAAACTTGAGAAATCATATTACTCAATTAGCTACCTTGATAAGTAAACTGGAAGCACAAGTATCAGGGAAATTACCTTCCCAAACGGCAGTGAACCCTAAGGAGAATGTGAGTGCAATGACTTTGAGAAGTGATAAGGAAATTCAATCTAGAACTTCTTTACCAATGAAAAAAGAAAAGCACAATGATAAGATGAAGGACGAAATTCCAACTTAAGAATCAACAAAGGTAAAAAATGATTCATCTCCATCGATATCAATTAATGGACATTTACCTCCTTTTCCTAACAGGTTAGATAAACTAAAAGATGATGAATATGAAAGAGAGATCTTAGAAACTTTCAAAAAGGTAGAAATCAATATACCACTTCTGGAAGCCATCAAATAAGCTCCGAAATATGCAAAATTCTTAAAGGAGTTGTGCACAAATAAAAGGAAGTTGAAGGACAAGGAGAGAATAATTTTGGGTAAGAATGTATCAGCTGTGATAAATAGGAAATTACTGAAAAAATGCAAAGATCCAGGTATGTTTATACTTCCGTGTGTTATTAGTAATAGAAAATTTGAGCGTGCCATGCTAGACTTAAGTGCATCTATTAATATCATGTCATACTCAATTTATTGAGCTTTAAATTTAAATTCTTTGTAAAAAACTAATGTGATTATCCAACTAGCTGATCGTTCGTATGTGCGTCCTATTGGAGTTATTGAGGATGTATTAGTCTAAGTTAATGGTTTGGTATTTTCAGTGGATTTTTACATCTTGAAAATGGATGGAGATAATGTTGAAAATTCAGCTTCGATTTTGATGGTAGGCCCTTTATGAAGATGACTAAGACGATAATCAATGTGCATGAGGATACTCTTTCCGTAGAGTTTGATGGAGAAATAGTAAAGTTCAACATTTCTGAAGCAATGAAGTACCCGAATGATTTTCAATCCATTTATCATATGAATATTGTGGATTCATTTGTGCAAGATATGTTTAAAGAAGAGAGTGTTAAAGATAACTTGGAGTCTAAGCCAAAATCGGAAGTGAACGAGCAAATTGATGAAACTTGTGAAGTTGTAGAATCATTATCAGCAATGCTAATAGATTCAGAAACTTTAAATGATGAATTTACTATAACTCACAAGAAAATCATAAATTCTATTTTGCAGGCTCCGAAGATAGAATTAAAGGTGTTACTTGATCGCCTAAAGTATGTTTATTTAGGTGATGGAAAGTCATTACCCAAAATCATTTCAAAAAGGTTGACTAAAGAGCAAGAGGAAGGGATATTAGCATTACTTGAGAAGTACAAAATTACAATTACGTAGAAGTTGGAGAGGAAAAAGCCATGTCGAACATAACGACGTTAAACAATTGCGCTTTTTAAGAGACAACCCAAAATATGATAGTTTTATTTTATTTTGTTTTAGTTCGTTCTAGGATGCATTTGTTTGTTTTTGAAAGATAAATTATTAGCTTTAAAAAAATTTTAAAAATTTCCAAACTAATAAATCTTATAAAGCGAGATCTCGCCTTATGTAATTTAATGTGCTGGAGTGAAGACCTTAAAATTTCATACTACTAAATCTCATAAGGCGAGATCTCGCCTTATGTAATTTAGTGTTCTGAAATTCTAGATTACCAAATCTCATAAGGCGAGATCTCGCCTATGATAGTTTTATTTTATTTTGTTTTAGTTCTTTCTAGGATGCATTTGTTTGTTTTTGAAAAATAAATAATTGTCTTTAAAAAATTTCTAGATTGCTAAATCTCATAAAACGAGATCTCGCCTTATGTAATTTAATGTGTTGGAGTGAAGACCTTAAAATTTCATACTATTAAATCTTATAAAGCGAGATCTCGCCTTATATAATTTAATTTTCTGGAATTTTTTTCTCATTTAATTATTCACTTTCTTTATTTTCTTAAAAAAATTCTTAAAAAAACCCTAAAAGAACCTAATATGCTTGCTTGTCTTTGCAGGAAATTAAAAGAAAATTTCCAACCACAAGTAACCCTCCTATCACACAACAGCATAAAGCTCCACCACAAAAGCACCTTCACGCCCCCACTCTTTTTTTTAAAAATATTATGGGGCATTCTAAAGCTAATACCAAGGCTACATCAAAAGGAAAATTGCCAATGAATGCTAATTCACACCCTCAATCTGCAACAAGTTCTGAAATCGATACTAAAAAGAAGCGTGCGTGGGTAATTTTCAGATACTCACAATTCAGGGGAGTCCTCTATTTTGTGCTTTATTTTTCTGATTATCGTTATTTAGTTGTGAGAATCTTATGCATACATTAGGGACAATGTATGATTTAGGTGTGGGAGAGCGAGTGTTTATATTATGATAAACTTTGTTACTTTGCTTGGACTTATGATATGTTGATTCATATATTAATTATTCCTAATGATAGCTTCATAATTTTCTGATTGTTGTTCATGAATAATTCTTAATTTATGATGCATTTTCGGTTTAAGATCTTATGCATGAGAGAGACAAGCATGATTAGTGTTTTCATTAAATTATTTCAAGTATTTCATTGATTTTGTTGAATAAAAAGTGTGCAAGACTTGATGCAATTTTTGACACCTACGTGAGCTTTGAGCCTAAGAGCATTCATCACATATATGCTTATATATCTGTTTGTTGTATGTCATCAAACATAACTTGTTTATGCTAGAACTTGCTTTTGAATATATGTTGAGAGCAGATTTTTGATGAATTTGTGTTAAAGATGATGAGGGCACTTAGGATAATCATTTTTTTTAACTTAAACAAACCTACCTCACTTTTTATCCATAGAAAACCAAGTTGAGCCTTAACCTTTTTTTCTTGCATAATAACCTTGTTACAAGCCGAATTTACCCTTTTTGTTGTTGATATCCTTAATAATTTTGAACCCGTAAATTGAAGGAATTGTATTAGCTTATTTGCATAGGATTTTGACTAATTGCATGAAAAGTAAATTAGATGATTCAAGTTACATTGTTTTGATTTTTTTAGAATGGAGGAGAAGTAAAAAATGGAGGAGAAGTAAAAAAAACACTAAAACAAAATAAAACAAAATCTCCTCTTTAATATTATTATTGAAAAGAAGAAAAAAGAAAAAACAAAAAGAAAAAGTTATTGAAAGAGATGCTATTTGAATTAAGTGAATTTTAATTTAAGTTGAAACTTGTGTGGATAAGTTTGTATGATTCCCTTCAATTTATTTAGCTAAAAAGTTCCTGTTGTCATACCTTAACTAAGCCACGATACAACTCTTATTAAGTCCCTTTGATTTATGCATTATGTTCGTTATTGTTTAGTGGTGGAGATATGATTCTTGAGCAAGCTTATGGAAATAACTTGCTATATTTTGATTTGAGAGCTTAATGAACCCTAAACACTTTGAGCATATAAAGTGAAATCCTTGTGAGGGTGTCAAAGTCTTGTTTAATTGATTTTGATAGAATTGATGAAATGCTATGTTTTAACAATGTGTCCTATGAGTGCTTATTCTCTCGATTGTTATTTTATCTTAACCTTTAAATGTGAATTAGCTTTTGGATATTTTGGATGACATGAAAGGAGATGAGAGGTTCTTATGAAGATGATTAATGTATTGAATTGATGTATGCTTAAGGACAAGCATGAATCCGATGTAGGGAATTTGATAAGATCTTATCTGGACATATTATTTAATATTATCTCTTTTGTTTTGAATTTATTTTTGTGCTTAAATGTTAAAATTAATATTTGTTTTGCTTTAGGAGATAAAAAGTAGAAATTGCATTAAATTAGAACTCTATTGATGATAATGACAAATTTTGGATAAAATGAAGAGATTAACGCAGTGGATAAGGTTGATCACTTGAAGAGTTGGAATTCGACTGGAAGACTTCACCTTATCCTTATCATGAAGGAGTTTGATTTTGAATTCGTTTTAGTTAGACATCTTTACAAGTTAGAGTTAGATTAGGATTATATTAGAAAACCCTATAAAAGGGACATTCCTCATAACAGAAAAAAGGATTCTCTCCTTTTACGTTTTTAGTAATTCTTAGTCTTTCTTCTATTTTTGTTATTGAAGCGACAACCATATGTGGCTAAACTCATCATTCTGATTTAAGGGGATTCAATACTCTAATTGTAAACTTGTGAGGTTTTGTGTTCTCAACTTTTATTCACGTTTTAATTCAAGTATTTCTTGTTTTGGGTTCTCATATTTTATGAATGATTCATATTCGATTAATCTGAAATTTTAATTTAATATTGATTACTCTATCGCTATCCAGGAATTTAATGATTCGTAATTGTCATAAAGGAATGATACAAGTAGCAAATAAGTTATTTATGAATTTTCGTATTTAACTTATGATAAACAAGAAAACTAAATTGAATAGTTGCAGCTATCTTGATTATTTAATTTAGGCTTTAGTCTTTTTCACGAAGCTTATTGCTATCATTTATTTGATATAGAATGCTATCACACCTAGTCAATAGATGATAAGTTTTGGTTTGGATGTTGGGTTTGAACCAATTAATTTAGGAAAATTTGAAACTTATTACGACTATCCTAATATTTTTCGGACTAACTGCTTGAATTGTGAAAATATTCTTTTTAAACCAATGATTAATGTTACAATTAGATGAGATCTTTCCCTTGAATCAAAGTTTGATAATCTTGATTTTCTCAATTTTAAATTCAGTTGATTTAATTTGTTTTTGTCTTATTTTCAGCTAATCAGTTATTTAAT
>JANZLC010000201.1:2718499-2741724 GCA_026413385.1 Erythroxylum gracilipes
GGGCGGGTGCTGAATGGTACAAGGAAAATAACAGAAAGTACGTGGGGTAGCTAAGAGTGGGAGGCAAGAGAGAGAAAAACATTCAGCAAGAAATTAGTAAGAAGTGAGATTTTAGACAGAGAGAGTTAATATTCTCATTGAGGAGCAAATTCCTGCTCTGGTATAGGAAGTGGTCTTCAGATTCACTTGTAATAGCAGTGTTTATCACTGATTATACTCAATAATATACTGATCTCTAGCATACTAAGCTAGCGTGTCTAACAGTTACTGACCTTATTAGGGGTGTAATCACTCCATTATAGTAGTGTGCCAGAATTAAGAGAGAGAGAGAGATAAACCAAACCATTCATAATTTCCATTAATTAAACACTGGAAGGGCATACAAAACTTGACTTACTCATAGGGCGTCGATACAGGGCGGCCACGTGCAGCATTGAATTCCCATGGTGTGATTGGAGCTCTCATGATCATGTCAGCATCAAGAATAATAATGAACTCAGCGTCAACGTCTACATGGTTAAGCCAATGAACAACTGCAGCAGGTTTATTAATTGCCGGGTACCTGAAATAGAAAAGAAGGAAATATTTACAAAAGAAAAGATTTCCCGCTGCATTAGATCCTCTCTGAGTCTTCTAATTTAATGCACCTGTTAAGGGAATATGGGACAAGATTTTCTAGTGGAAAATGCCAAGTTTGAGGCACAGAACCACTATGGCAGAAGTTTAAGGTCCAAAAGCAGCCAGTTGAAACAAACATGCCAGAAAAGGCAATGCTATTTCTATTTTTCCATCCTAGAATCACTTTCATCAGGACTAGCAACTTCTATTAGGGAGGTAGACACAAGGTCACAAGTGCAACATATAAATTTCCAAGAAGGAGCTCCTACCATCATTTACAGAAACAAAGGGCTGTCTCTAGTGCTTTTCAGCTACAACATTATGTAGGCTCCTTCCAGACCACCAAATTTCATTAGAGGATGTCTTTACTTACAGTAGTTGATTATGGATAAAATGACACAAAATGGCGGAGTTAAATTACCAATCGTCTGTTAGTGGATGCCGGCTCATGGAAGGAACATAATGAGTGGGAGCCAGATCATGTCCTTTGTATTGCTTTAAGTCCTCATCTGTACAACTGAGAAGGCGTGTGAGATTCCCAGGCTGAGAGCTCTGGTGGAAACTGTGTACAAGTCCTACAGTCTGCCAATCAAAGTAAGTTGTACATTCTGTGGAGAATATAGTATGGATCTTTGGATGTGCCTTTTGAGGTTCATCAGCTTCTTCCTGCTCTTTTTTCGCTTCTTTAGCTTCTCCATCTTCGGGAGTAAGATATCTTGGTCGAGTCAATTCAGCAAAAGTTTTACTCTTCAAAAAGCTCAGATATTTTGACCATGTTGGCCTTTCACATCCGTCTCTAGCATGTTGTAAAAGAAGGCCCTCATTCAAAGTGTTTATACACTCTAAACTCAAGAACAAGCCCCTCCTTTTATTTGGATCATTTTCCATTGCTTGCACCTGCATAAATGAATATACACAATTGGCCTTAAGAAACTCTAGCTTAGCTCATGAAGTCTTTTTTTGTAATATCATGTTGATCCAACGGGGTTTGCACGCAAACAATCAAAAGCTTTAATAGTCAAATTCTTATACTTCTCTATCACTAAAAGCAAGGACAAGACATATGCTTGGAAGGGGTCAAATGTAGATCCCAAAGACACTTCAAACCATGTTCTTTTGTTTTCATACCTCTCTAGGATAAGGAGGCTCAGGAAATAGCCGACCACACTGGTAGACAATACTATCTTCATGATGGTCTAATTTACTAAAGGACCAATTTCCAACACTGAATGGCAAGCCATAGTGAAGCAAAATAGGCTCAATACCCTCTTGTGGAATATACCCTGGGTAGACCATCAAATCATCATTAATTTTGTGCCGAAGTCCAACCTGAACGGACAAAAATAAGAACAACAGATAAACTACACTTGCAAACATAGTTGGTGCAAAATAGAAGGTAACTTGTTGTGAAATTAAGACAAATCCTTACTTCAGCTGCACCAAATGAATAGCCATACATCTCACTTATCCATCCTTGACCATAGATGTCGCCAGTTATGTTGGTGGCCCAATGAGATCTATCTTCCCGCACTTCTTCGGTCTTTGCGAGCCACAATGGTGCTAATGCTCGAAGATCATCTATGTGCATGGCTAAAAGCCCACCAACTTTGTCACATAGCTCAGGATGCTTTGTGTGCAATTGAGCCAGAACATTGTCGCATCCGATCAAGTACCTATTATGCATCATATGTTGTTTTGAAAATCATAGGAAGGGATAACTTAAATACAAAAAAAAAAGTGAGTATACAGCCATAAATTATTAACTGAAATGGGAAACAACATGAGACTTGGTCCACATTATTCCAAAAATTTACTTCACCGTCCAAATGCCCAATATTATCTAATTCTATCTACGAGAAAGATCACATTGCATCAGAATTGTTCTCTACTATAATGGAAAATTGTGCATAGACATGACAGTGAGAACATTATGCAATAGCTTAGAAACACCACTGATAGGTTGAAAATAAGTTTGCAATGATCATTTCAGCAAATCGTCATGGGAAAAGTTTCTTGTTTTTCTCAGCCAATCCATATTGATAACTAAATGCCTAAGAAAGTACCCATAGTATGCTGCAACAGGTCTTCCTTTTTCAGCTCCAAGCTCCCAAGGTATAATTGGACCTCGAATGATCATATCTGCATCTAAAATAACAACCCAATCAACATTATCTGCGTCTTTAGAATGTTTAAGCCAGTGAACAATTCCAGCAGGTTTGTTGATTGCAGGGTACCTGCAGGCATAGTGAAAATATGGCATCTTAAGACAACTCTTCATTGAAAAGAAAACAAGCTCACAGAAAGAGACAAGAAGAACTGATTTGAATTCTCATTCAAAGACACATGACAGCAGGACATCTTGGTAAGGAAGGTCACAGCCAAGGAATTTGTAAAACAGAATGAAGGGCGAGGACATTAATAGCAAGAAAATCATTAGAATCTATTCCGTCATTGAAACTAAAGAGAAGAAGCTAAGGTGAAAAAAGATGAATGCAGTTGACTGGTGACAATCTCTCATTTGTTTCATTTTGCAAAACAGTGGGACGGAACTTGATATGCATTGAGAATGAAGATGGCAAAACTAAATCAGAAAAGCAGTTTACACCAACCAAGAAACAAGGAGCATAAAACCACTTAATCCTCATCTCTTGTAGCTTTGCCAAAATAGTCAAAGAAGCCGTGTCAGTTGTTAAAAAGGAAATAAATTTTAACGACAAAAACGTCAGCTCTAAGAATCTAAGCACAGATGCTTCATCCAAGACTTCCACCACAAAGCTAGTAGGGAGAAGGAGACACTACAGTTTAGTGTTCTAAGAATGACTAATGAAACAGAGAGCTTCACCAGTCACCAGTTCTGGGGTGTCTGCTCATAGAGGGCACCTCGAGAGTGGGAGCCAAATGCATTCCTCTGTAATTCTCCTTTTCCTCGTCCGTACAGCTCAGGAGTCGGGTTACGGGTCCGGGTTGTCGAGCCTTCTTGAAGCTATGCATGAACCCCACGGTCTGCCAATCAAAGTAATTCTGACACTCCACAGAGAACAGCGTGTGGATCCTACGACCCGCTTCCACACTCGATTCGCCGCCAACAAATAACAGCAACCAGCACGCCAGGAAAAGAAGCATCAAAACCATGAATTTGGCCATTGGGGATGGATTTCAATGCCTGATTCTAAAAGGGCATCTCTCAAAGATCTAAATTTCGTCGACTATGGAGAGATTCTACGAAGTCAAAGTCTGAAAGATTGGTTTTTTAAAAAACCAATCATTTTGAAGAGTAATATCATAGAGTTGGTTAGGAGGTGGCCAGGAAATGGCTGCTAGCTCACCATTATCCATTAACTATTATTAACCAAAAGATTTTACATAACAACACGAATGAAGGTAATGGTAAATGAGTTGTTAAAGTAGAAATCGAATTACAGTTTCCTGGATCTGAGATTCTTAAGATCTTCAAGAACTCTGTTTATTATAGTTGCTGACAGACTCGTTTCGTCCCTCTGTTTACGCGAAACCAAAGCTTTGTATACTTTGTATTATAAATATAAAAATTAAAATTAAAAGTATAATTTTTTTAAAAAAAATAGTTATTCTTCTTTCATAAACTATTTAAAATAAATTAAACACTTAAAAATTGAAACTTTATTACAATTCAACTTTTTTTTTAATAAGAATTACAATTCAGCTTTAATAAATAAGAGAACACATCTATTTTACACTCCTTTTAAGCTTTGACTTAGTTCGGTAATGAAGATTTCCCACGTCAGTAGAAGCAAGTCAACAAAATATATCCACGTGGCTATCATTTGTTGGTTTCTTTGTCATGGTAAGTGACTCTACTTCTTCTCTGTCAAGATTGTACCTACTTGCCCACCTTTGGGAACTTCCAGTTCTATTGTCTCTTATTTCCTTCGGTTTCTTCCATTTTCAAGACTCCACCTTTGCCATTGGAGCAGTCGTCAATTTTGCTCCCTTCTCATAATTCTTAACGCTTTTGATTTACATAAACAGTGAATGAGATGCTTGCGTACTAACCATGGCTAAGCCTCCAACACGGCTTATCGTTTTCCTCTTTCTTTTCTCACCTTTTTCTTTGCTTGAGGTACTACTGAGTGTGTATATGCGTAGATGCGATTACTTTGCTTCACTGTCTTCGATCAATTTTTCTCCTTTGGCATGGCTATTGATATTTATCTGTTCTTTGTTCTTTCCTTCTTTTATCCGTTCAGATTCATGGAGAATTTGCAGGTTCAAGGTAAGATAGGCATTGGTTACATTTGCTATATTCCTGAATAGAGATATGGGTTGTTGGTTTTCTCTTTAAAGATCACACCTTTGAGTAAATTTCTGATCTGGGTTTCTTTAGTTTTTGGGAATTGAAGAAATAGTTATGAAAAAGAACATGGTTCGAGGTTCTTTAACTTGGTATTTATTATTTCAGGTTTGGTTTTATTGTATAGTTTTGATATAACTAATTTATGAAGGTTAATGTTTAGAACTCTCGAGCAAGAACAAGGGAATATCCATGAAGTGCATTGTTCAAGAGAAAGGAGTAAGGCGGCGTGGAAAATAGTAGAAGAGGTGTTTGATGAAATACAACTGTAATTGAATATCCCTCATTTAGTTCAACGATTAGGTTACAGAGTTTTGTTTTTGATGTAGTATTTGATGCCATTTGTTGAGAAGGAAGGCTATCGGATTCCAAGTAGGTGTAGGCTTCATCCTGAAAACGACATGTATAGAGATCAGGAAGAGCACAAGATTCACGTGGCTTTGAATGAATGGCGTTGCGGTTACTGTAAAAAGACATTCTATGAAGAGAAATACCTCGACAAGCATTTCGATAACAGACACTATGATATGCTGAATGTGGTATGTCGTTGTAATTATCTTCTGTTGGTGTATCCGATGACAATATGTTCTTGTATCAAGTTTTGGCTCTTAGTACTTAGTTCATTCTGCATTTTGATTCGATAATTTATAACATGTTGGGCAACTTTTTGGTATGATAAGCTCTATAATAAATTTAACTTGATGTTTCTGTTTTGTACATTCATTGTTACGGATGAATTTATTCACTTCTTCTTCATCTTTGGTAAAATTACATTCATAGCAGGAAAGAAATGTCTTACTACAACATACTTAAAGTTTCTTCTCGCTGAGATATTCATCCAGTTTGCATCAATGTCTGATTTTGCATGTACTTGCTTTTCAATTGCCACACTCCTATCTTGTTTTCAAAAAATTGATTCCCAGTCATTGCTGAGCTGGTTCCTCAGCATGTTTTATTTCAAATACTAATGTAAAAATTCTTTGCTTTTGCTGAGACAGACTCATAGAAGATGCCTAGCAGATGTATGTGGTGCTTTACACTGTGACCGTGTCATGAGTTCTTTGCCACACAAAACTAAGTGCAATCCTGCAGCTGCCGCACAGAATAAACATCTGTGTGAGGTTGCCTCTAAGGATACTTGTGCTTTAAGGCTATATTGTTCTTCAGCTTATAATTTGATGATTCTATGCAGAGTCTAGCTAGTAGCTGTTTTCCAGTGAATGAAGGTTCTGCAGCTCATCGTCTCAATGGTAGTAATTTAGTATTAGTGACAATACAATCAAGAGCTTCTTGGTCTCATTATTCATGATAAAACTAACTTATATTTTGAACTGACAGAGCTCTTCTTACGTCAATTCTGTGATTCCCACTCTTGTTCTGGAGGTCAGAAACTGTTCTCATTAGGGAGCAAGGTAAATTTACCTCTTTACTTGACTAGAATCTGCCGTAGTAAGAATACCAACCAATTTGTGTAAGGTGAGAGAGAGGTAGTGTTTAGAATCTTCAACAATTACTGTAGAAATAAGCACGAAATGAGAAGAACTTGGTGCCTATCATCAGGAACATTTTTTTCCTTTTTGTTTCGTGAAGATCATTTCAAGCCTATAAATTGAACTTTTATGAATATTCACGTTCTGATTGGAATAGTTATATTTAAGATTTCATAGTCGCCCTTACAGTCATCATGATTTAGAATTGTCGTGTTGAGATAATTGAACATCTGATTATTAATTCATCTCTATTGTATGTGTTCATCCATATCTGCAGAAGAAGACAAGTGTGCTGTACATCATAACTTCTGTTATGATATTGATATTGTTGTCGCTTTTCTACATTTTCATGTACTTGTACCAGAGGTATGTCTGTTACTTGAATCTGTTTCGTGATCTATTAATCCAGCTTCGTAATGAATTCTGTTATGGCACTCATAGGGGACTTAAAAGGGGTACACAAGAGCTGAAGCGCATCTCAAGAAGTGGACAGAAGAAAAAGCCTTCATAGTTACTAGAACTCCAGTTTCTGTTGAAGTTGTTTGTTTTACATGTGAACCCACAATTTTGATGTAGAACCACAGGCTATAGTGTGTAGGAGGAACTGGTAGTTTCGGTTGTGTGAATTGATGGCTATGTAATTGATTATTTCTAAATTGGAATACTGACCGAGCTCCTGAATTCAATGAGAAAGAGTTCATTTCACATGCTTAAGAAAGATATACAGAAACACTCCTAGATATGTTTCTATTGTACATCAATCTACAACTTTGCTTGTGATGCTTGCTTTTTAGGAGTGATAAGTGTAGAAAGACCCCATCTTCGACTTCTGCGCTAATCTTCTCATAACTCTTCATTTGGCCAGCTCTTCAGGCATGTCAAACCTCATCTTGTAAGCTTTCCCCGTTAGTTACCACAAGCCTTTGAGCACAAAACCAAACTCAAGCCACTTTTGGTTTGGCATTCTGCATGTTTTGTATTTACTGAAAGCAAAATTTTCCAGGCTTGGTACAAGGTTGACTCTTTGCTTTTCTACAACAGCCTCGGTAATTTTGGGAAAACCATTATTGCTCTAAATGAAGATGCCAACTTAGAGCAGGGATAATTGATCTCTGGGATTGAAGGAGAGTGTATATATTGATGCTCGTTCAATATTATTACATATACGTACTCAGAAACTTACATATTCATTCACGTAAGCATAGGAGTAAAAGGTACAAGTTACAGTAAAATTGAAGTACTGGTGGTGAACAGAAAAAGTAACCACTGAGCTAAGACCTTCAAAGTCATGCTTCCACTTATAAAGTGAAGAGCAGGTGCCCTGATTAGCAATCGATGCTCTGTTGTCTTTTCAGTTATTATGTTCTTCAAGTAACCAGGTGGAAGGAACATGAAACTGTTCATATGTTGGAAAGAATGTGGCTTTCATATTTGCATATGGTAAAAATAAAAGTAGTAAACACTTGCATTTGCTTCGGCTTCCACAGTGCATCACTTAGAGCTTGTTTGCCATCTTCATCCTAATTCCCGAGCATTGGTTAAGGATTCTTCGATCCATCATTTTCTCTGCCGAGGATCACGACTGAGTCCATGCTTCTTTAGTGTCTTGATATAGTTTCTGATCAAGGTAAACTTATTGCTCCCAAGGTGATAGAAGTAATCCCACGTATAGATCCCGGTTTTATGCAAATCATCAAAAAATATCCTGAACAATCCAGCAAAAGTAAGCCATCTTAAGAAACACTTCATCATCTTCCACAATTCATTATTATGGATATAAATGTAACAAATGCATTAATTTTAAGCCCAAACTACCTAACCCCATAGTTACCCACAGGTTCTGCAGACATGATACCCACATGACGCCTGCCAGATATAACCTGGTTAGTGAACGTGAAGGATCAACCAAGTTGTTATATGAATTGAAAAACATCAATCTATTTATTCAATACACATTCAACATATCGCATGTTTAAAATAGGAGACAATTCATCAGCATACAGTGAAGGGGCAGTTAATAGACTGCCGTACAAGCACTTGAAAAATGTTGATAGAATATTTCTTGAATACATCTCTGCTTGATTAGTAAATGACAGTAAGAATAAGCACGTTTCTGTTTATTATAATAATAAACAGGTATTGATCAGCAGAAAATGATCCATAAGCATGTGTTGACGTTTTTCTTGTGATTGTCATCAGTGATTCTTGAACCCTGTAAAATGAACCATAATCCTTCTGCACTGCACAACTAATATGAAGACAGACCATTCTAGACAATTAATCAACAAAATAACCATAACCACAAGTGTTCGTGAACCGCAAGTGCACGGTTGTCGAAGTGAGTAATAAATCGGTAAAAACCGAGTCGTGTCCACAGGGATTATGAGAAAATTCAATTCTATGCTAGTTAACGGTATTTGAAATCGAGTTGGATGAAATTTTAGAAAATTAAAATTAATGTAAAGAAATTTTTTTCGTTTTTTTTAAAAACAAAATTAACTTAAATAAATTTCTTAACAACGATCAAATTTAATGCGACCAAAATAACTATGAATATGACAACTTAGTTCAATAACTAATTAAGAAAAGATTGCAACAATTCACTAATTAAATGTTTTAACGGCAAAGAGGAATACTTTCTCTTAGAGAATGATATTTTTGTCAACCTTAATATTAAATTAGCTATTTTTCATGACGGAAATATTCTACCCTTGTAGGTGAATTTTAAGAGTAATTAATCCCCTTTTTCCAAAGATGAATTAATTTATCCACTTTAGACATTACTTAGTAATCCCTTAGTTAAATTTTTCCTAGAGTTTCTTAAGTTCCAAAACTTCAATTTTCACCTCTTAAATTTCTTGGGTCTATGAAATGAAAAGAAGTGGAATTGTTTGTGTTTAATTTGTAGAATTATCTGCCTGGATGCATACATGTACATGAGTTTTATGATATTCTGTTCAGCTCTATTGCCTTTGCTTTCGCCTTCTCTTATCTTTATTTTACCCCACCTTTAGCCAAGCCCCATTACAACCATTTTAAAGACCTTTTGATTTGTGTATAGTATATGCATACTTTAATAGTATTGTCAAGATTGAAAAGTATGCATATGGTAAAATGTATTCATTGATCGAATTTTGAGAGTTACACATTTGAGCCTAAATAGTTTGAGTGTTGGAGTATATATCAGTGAGAGGACTTATTATATCGATATGGCATAGATTTCCTCTAACTCTATTATGCTAAATTAGTTCGATTGTTACATTTAAACTAAGTTCATTGATTTTATGTGTTGAACGTGGTAAACCGAATTCTAGTTACCATGCATGAATTAATTGATATGATTGGGGATCTGATTTGAATACTGCATACTTAAGTATTTTTCTTCGCATTGCATATTTTTGTTGTTCTACACTTTGTTTTTCAGGTTTTCTATAGTTCTACTTTCTGTTTTTTTTTTTACTTGAGGACAAGCAAGAGCTAAGTGTGGAAAAATTTGATACACTCATATTTTTATATATGTTTAGGACTTAAAGTCATTTACATTCATCTATGGCTGGTTTATCATGTTTTAGCATTATTCGAGGTTCATTGACATAAAATGCATAAATGAAACAAATAGACTTGAATTGCACTGTTTTTGAGTTTCTGGCAGACTTGACCTCTAATTATTGTGAGATTTTTATCTCGAGATTGGTTTAGCCAAAAATTCTGAAATTTCATACTTAAATTCTTGACTCATTGACAGATTTTTTGAAACCAATTGCAGATTTTTTTGAGCTGGAATTAAGGAGAAATAAATTAATGAAATTCACGTCATATTTTAGAGCGCCAGAATGACCTGTCAACGATGTTTCGATCATAACTTTTAACTCAAATGACGAAATCCCGTGATTCAAGTCTCATATTGAAGCTAACTCAAAGACGAAGATACTGATAAAATTTAAGTTTCTAAGTCATCACCGTTTAATTTTTATGCATTGTCGAAATTGGTCTTAAAAAAACCATTCCAACCAGCCCATGTACATGCACTCTCCATTCACAAAAAGTCTCCATCCTTAACTTTCGACTAACAAAGCAGCCCCCACTTTCTGTGACAAACCTTAACACTCCACTCACCAACAGCTAGCCTCCAATCCATACACAAGAGATGAAGAAACAGCCATCAAAGAATAAAAATTCAATTTAGCCACCATTTTTTACTGCAGCCTCCACACCTCCACTTTTCAGCTCCTATTCACTCAATTAACAACACAAAAGTCTTCATTTCACAGCCATCATTCACGCACCACAAGACAAAGCAGCCACTAAACTTCACGTCTCACACACTATGTAGTCTCTATTTGATGCCAAACTCCAACCACCGAAAGAACCTATTGCCATAAGCTATTAAGTGAATGGGAGCCGGAAAATAGAGGTGTGAAAGCTGCAGTCAAAAATGGTGGCTAAATTGAAATTTTCTTCTTTGATGGCTGCTTCTTTTTTCATCTCTTGTGCATGAATTGGAGGCTAGCTATTGGTGAGTGGAGTGTTAAGGTTTGTCACCAAAACTGGGGGCTGCTTTGTGAGTGGAAAGTCAAGGATGGAGGCTTTTTGTGAATAGAGAGTGCATGTACATGGGTTGGTTAAAATGATTTTTTCAAGGCCAATTTCGACAATGCATAAAAATTAAACGGCGATGACTTAGAAGCTCAAATTTTATCAGTATCTTCGCCTTTAAATTAGCTTCAATATGAGACTTGAATCACGGGATTTCACTATCTGAGTCAAAAATTATGATCGAAAAATCATCAACAGGTCATTTTGGTGCTCCAAAATATAACGTGAATTTCTTTAATTTATTTCTCCTTAATTCCAGCTCAGAAAAATCTGCAATTGGTCCCAAAAAATCCGTCAATGAGTCAAGAATTTAAGTATGAAATTTCAAAACTTTTGGCTAAATCAATCTCGAGATAAAAATCCCACAATGACTAGAGGTCAAGTCTGCCAGAAACTCAAAAGCAGTGCAATTCAAGTCTATTTGTTTCATTTATGCATTTTAAGTCAACGAACCTCGAATAACGCTAAAACATGATAAGCCAACCATAGATGAACATAAAATGAATGTAAATGACTCCTAATTAAGTCCTAAACATATATGAAAATATGAGGGTATCAACAAGTCACTTCAAATGATTCAGAATCCTGGCAGACAAAGTAGTCAACATTTTCAATAGGCGTTCTCCTAATAAATACACATGTATGTGCACAACAATAGAAGACTAAAAATAGAATTGAAATATAATATAGCAAACACAGGTTCCAACCGTTTACCTTATTTCCCCCAATTGATCTTACTTTCGCATCAACAGCTGGACTATTTATCCTTAGAAATTCAGCTGACAAACTAAACTTGCTACCATTAGCATATTCTACCTCTACCTGGAACACAATATTCGCAAGGCACAAAATATAAGCAAAGAACAAAAATGCAACTCATGAAGGAACATGCTGAAAGCAAGCTTAGTACGTAACAAACCTAGTGGCCTAAAGAATATGAAAACAATACGGTTAGATTCCATTTACACATCTTTTAAATGAATTGCATCAGCACACCAAATTTTCATGAACATGTTTAATTTTCATGAAAAGCATTTAGCACTATCAAAGTCTTGCATACAAATACTATAATCCCTAGTACGAGAATACCTAGTTGCCCAACTAAAAATTTATGCTCATTGACTAGATAGTCAATACATAGTAGACTCTAGAGCTGACAATGCACGGATTGCAAATGGGCACATGAAATTAGAGCAAAGTAAAGGTCAAATTATCTAGGTGAGAACTTCACGTTCGATTTCGACATGGTTGACATAAAAAGTTAGTCCTCTTTGACAAACATGATATGGTAGAATCCAGGTAACCATTCATGAATCCGTAAAAATTAGCTGTTAGTATTGAAGTTTACTGGTCAAGCTTCTGGTATTGAGCTAAATGTCCAAGTACTGAATTCCTCAACCTTTAGCATTTCACGTTATACAGATAACCTAACAACTGCGAGACGGCACCAGATGATTCCATTTTCTAACAAAACCACCAAAGGAGATTCACCTTTGACCGTTCAACGTAGAAGTATAGGTAATTCAACCTTGACAATTCAAGAACGTCTCGGAAGCACTTTTCTAGCTCGCAATAACAAAAACGTATCGGCTATGGCACAATATGTATACAAGTTACCCATCAAGATTCAAGCAGAGACTAATCTGACAAACTGGATTCAATAGCAACACCCCATTTTGGGGTAAAAATCAGCGTCATAAGCCCATTCCAACTGCAAAAACTCGAACACCACAAAACCGCACAACCCACTCATTAAATCAAGTTGAGGACTTTAACAACTCCAAAAAGACCACACTAGAGACCAAAGAAACGAACACTTTAAAGTTCAAAACTTTAACAACTCTACGTTTTGGAAGAACCAAGAACAGATGTAAACACTTACACATTTTGGTGCTTGAAGATTGAATCTGGTGAGTCTGGGGGCATCCACGTTTGTATGGATCCGTCTGAGTGATGTGCGCATAATAATCATCATCATTCTTCACCGCTTCTTCCCCAAAATGCTCTTCAGTATTTCCATTGCTGCTTTCTAGTGCTCTTCATAGAGCTGGGTACAGGCCTGATCTTGTGGAATGACAAATTAAGCCCACAAACAAGAATCTCTCATGCTTTGAAATGGCCCGTCTTTTTAGGTATTTAGATATTCTGACATATTATTTACTTATTTTATTTTTTATTATTACTTATTACAGTATTTCCTATGTTCTTTATTACATGCATTATATATTTTATATTTTTATTCTATTTATTATATATATAATTTGTAATAAATAATAAATAAATTATTTGTGATATGTTTGAAAAATTTAGGTTCGTAAATTATAAATAATAAAAGAGTTTAGATTATTTTATAATAAATAATGATTAAATAACTTAAATTTAAATAAAAATAAACTAAATTTTGATGTTAAGTAAAAATTTTATAATATATTTTATTTAAAATAAAATAAAGAGTTTATTTTATAAAATAACCCTTATAAAATGATTAGAGTCTATTAAAAATTATATTTATATTACTCTTATTACTTATTAGGTAAATCATTAATAAAATAAAAGCAAAAGAGAATCTCAAAAGTTTATGTTCTTATTATAAGATAAGAATACATAAGTACATTATCCTAGGGTATCTTCGTCACTATTTATGTGCGCGCTTCTAAATTTCTTTAACACATCTTGAAATCTTATTATATGTTTACATACTGAAATAAGGCTGTGTATTATTAGATTTTTTTAAACCCTACACTTAAGCCGAAATTATACTAAATCTTTTGCTAAATTCTTATTAAAAAACACTTTTCTTCCTTGGCTATCAATGAAGGCAACTCGGACCTTGTAAATATCTAAATAAGCTCTCGTCATGGTTTGGAACCTTAAAACGCTTACACAAGCTGCTTATAAGAATGGTTTGTCGAATAAGGTCTTCAGAATAATTAATCTGCAGAGCATTCATGAGAAATCATAACGATCTAATGATTCCTTCTGGATATATAATTGTCTATTTTGACAGATAGCCAGAGAGAGCATGCCTAGAAAGAGTTCTTTTGTGTTATTTTCAATATTAAAAAGGAAACAAACAATCGATGATGATGACAGGTAATGGCACCCAATAGAGCTTTTACAGTTTGGAAGGAGACAAGAGAAGGGTAAGTTCATCACTACTTTGGTCATGTGAAACTGAAAGATGTAGCTAATCAATCTCTGATGGAGTAAGAAGAGAGACGGAGTTTGGATATTTACAATCTCTGAAGCACTATCAGAGTAATTCTCTTAGCGATCAGATATATATGATCACAAAATGTATATCACTGGAAAGAAAAAACAATGTTAGATCATATTATGTTTCACATTTTCCAAGAAGAGAAGATCTTCATCTAGATTATAGAAGCTGTCCCAGGAGAGAATAGAATCCACACTCTCAGCCCATCTCCTTAGTGAGTAGTCCTCTTGAACAGTAATGGACGTTGAGTCGCAGACAGAAGGATTGTTGTTAGATTCCTCTATGGACAGTACTGAAGAGCTGTAGGAAGTGGAAGTAATGGTTTCAGGGTTAATCCTTGAGCCTGCTGACAACTTTTCACAGTTCTTCAGATTTTCATTTGCTGTCTGATCCTCCAATATCAGATTTTTCTTGGCTTCACTGTGCTCTGATGATTTAGACCAAACTTGGAAGCTTTCTTCTTCTAACTTTGATGAATCATAATCTTGGTTTATCTCACTTTTCTGATCCGATGACCGTTCAATGGGCTGGTGGGTTAGAGGGTCTAAACCAAGGAGCCTGAGTCTCTTCTTGATTCGAGTGTTCCAGTGGTTTTTGATTTCATTGTCAGTGCGACCAGGAAAGTGTGAAGCAATCTTAGACCACCTACGTGCAAAAATGTTAGCAGAAGTTACGGATCATGAAGAAAAAATGGGGACAGCATCGACGTTTTACCTGTTACCAAGACGTGCATGAAGGTGAATAATCTGATTTTCTTCCATTTCTGTGAAACTACCTCTCTTAACATCTGGCCTCAAATAATTAATCCATCTTAGCCTGCAGCTTTTCCCACACCTTAGCAAACCTAACAAAACCACATCAAATTCACAAAATATGGTATTAGTTAGTAGTTACCTTCATAATAAGATTACAGTAAGCACTGTAAGAAAAAAAAAAGATGTACCTGCAAGCTTTGGAACCACTCTCCAGCACTGAATACCGTTACTGAGGATAAAGTTCACGAGCTTTTGATCTTCCTCCATAGTCCATGGACCTCGTTTCAATCCAACCTTATCACAACAAGGTTGTCTTCCCATGTTTTTAGCAGAATGGAATAGATTTCTAGCAGAAAGCAAAAAGAGGGTGATGCTTTTATAGGAACCTTAAAATACAAGTAAAGATGCTGCCAGTTCATTGGACATTGTATAAAGAAAAGAAGGAAGGATGTTGTTTATAGAGGGAGATTCATGATTGAATGGAAAAAGCATCTGTCTGTTGTACGATTAGAAAAAGAAAATAGTGTTAGAGATGATGGAATGGATCTTATAAGCAGGAAAAATTGTACAGGAAAGAAGAACCATATGCGTGGGTATATAATCTTCTGCTTCTTCTTCGTTGACAAGCATTTAATTATAAGTCTAACTGTTTTTATTGGTTAACCATTAAAATACAGTAAAACATCAAAACCTGTTGGATTCTTCGGTTCCTCCAAAGCTGGCCAGTTTTGTCGTTGGAGGCAACTCTTCCCCTCTCCTCCTCACCAAGCTGGCAGCCAAAGACATGCATTAATGCCTGTTTAGATAAGCTATATCAGTAGAGTTTTTGTTAGTAGAGTCATTTTTAGAAGAGTTTTTCTAAGGAGTCAGTTAACTGTTTGGCTGCTATTAAAAAAAAAATTTTAATAGCTTCATACAATAGACTGTTTGGCAACATAAAAATAAAAAGTAATTTTAATTTTAACTATATTTTATTTTGTGATGAAAACTATTTATGCATATAAAAATAATTTAAAATATATTAAACAATATGCAAAACATAATATATTAATTATTATATAATTTTAAACCATATGAAACATAAATAAAAATATATCTAACTAAATTTTTTATATGGATCATAACATAAGTAAAACTAATATAAAAAATAAATATTAAAACATATAAAAAAGCCAAATAGAGAAAATGAATTTGCAAGATAAATGTGAAGATGAATTTGTAAGTATTGTGGGAATTATGTGTAAAACATAAGGATAAAAGAGACTAAAAAATAGACTCATTAATTGATCCAAAAAATCTACCATAAAAATTATTTGAGAGCCTTTTTTAAGAAGCTCTAAATTTGAGCTTCTTAAAAAGCTATATTTTGGCTGTTAAAAAAGTCATATTTATTTAAAAAATATTTTTTTATTTTACAGCTAAACACTTATTAAAAAAATCTTTTGTGGTTAAAAAAGTAGTTATTGAATTTCCAAAAGTTCATTAGGCAATTAGAAGGATTATAATTAGTAATGGTTGGGCCTCCTAATGACCCAGAGCCCAAAGAAAAACGACATGACGTTAAGAGACTTCAGCTGTAGCCGTCCCATTATTTTGAAAACGGCAGGTCGTTTCTCTGCTCGCTACTCTTTAGCTCCAAGTCCGGGGTGGTTCTTAGTGCCTGTTTGGATGAGCTTATTTCAGTAGAGCTTTTGTTAGTAGAGCTTTTGTCAGTAGAGCTTTTCTGAGAAGAGCTTTTTTAAGAAGCCAGTAGACTGTTTGGTTGTCAATTAAAATAACTGCTTTTTAAAAAGAGCTTCATACAGTAGACTGTTTGGCAACATAAAAATGAAAAGCACTTTCATTAATTTTAACTATATTTTATTTTGTAATAAAAATTATTTATACTTATAAATAATATTTAAAGTATATTAAACAATATGTAAAGCAAAATATATTTTGTGTACATTGGATTTGAAAAAATTCAACTACTATTAGGTATTTCATGAGTGGAATGGGTTTACATTTACTTTACATTCTAAATTTTTTTTATTTAGTGTTACTTTACACTCTAAAACATCAATAATTTCTTTGAGGCCTTTATCATTCTAAATTTTTTTTGTTAAATTCACTTCCAATTAAATCGTGACATCAATAATTTCATGCTTTGAATGATTTCAAATTGATACATGTATCATTCAGATATTATTGTAAACTTTGAGATTTAATTCACACCACTACAAGAGATATCTCATTTATGAATAATCATTGAATAACCATCATTTTGAGCATTTAATCTTATAAAATTATGAATAATCATTGAAGCAATTATAATTTTAACTTGCTTTGGAAAAAAAACTGGACATTTGACGTAAAATTTTCCAGGGAAATGCTAGTATTTCCATATTCTTTTGCTTATAATATTTTTAACTTGTTCAATCTCTGCCGAACAGGATCTGCCTTTCCATTGGGAAACTTGCGGAGGAAGAGAAAAAGACAGAAAATGATCAGCAACCGTACATAATAGCACCAGATGGTGTGGTGGCATTGACTTTGCAGCCCAGTCTTCTATTTCAGACATGCATATGTTGTTGCTTTCTTTTGTTTTTCCCACTTATCAACCATTTACTTAATTCTCTCTGCTTTTTTCCTTTGTTCACTTTTCAATTAATAGAGTAAACATCAATACACAAGCACATGTTGTTGCTCTCTTCTAATTCTCTGTTTAAGTCTCAGACATATGATCATAGAACAAAAAGATTCAATCTAGTTAACATCAGGGCCTCTCTTTTAAGGTCTTTCCATATATCAGATGCACCATGTACAGTAAAAGGACATGTATTGAGTTAAAAATTGGTGCAGTTCCAGGTTTTACGTAGGAAAAAGGGTATGCTCATTATATCTAAGCTACCTCTCACAGAATCGCAGGATCTTTGTATCTTTTGAAAATAGTCTCAATGTCAGCCATTACTTCTGAGGGCAAAGGTCGCTCAGTTGATGTGAAAACATCAATGTCTTCTTTTAGCTGTTCAACTGAGGTTGCACCAATGATTGAACTCGTCATAAATGGCCGATCTCGTGCAAATCCGAGAGCCAGCTGAACTGGAGTCAGACCATACTTCCTGGCCAGTTCAACATATTTTACTGTAGCTTCCTGCAATGCGGTTCAAAGAAACATTAATGACAACATCAAACTTACTATGATTAATTGCTTATAATAGATCATGTGAGCAGAATGCATAAAACCAATCCCTTTCAATACAAGTAAAATGGCTTCCAAAGTACTTAGTCAGACTACAATAATCAGCTAATATAATTATTAGAATTGATTGATTTAAGTAAGATTGGAGCTATTTATGTAAATCACTTGCATTTATCTAACCCTAGGACGAGATGCATGAACTTAACTCACTTCTGAGTTGTCCATTTTAACTGCACATATCTTCAATGACAAGGGCTTTTCAAATCATGGAATTATCAGCAGCACTGGTCTATTAAATTGCCAAATATAGTTTCCTACGAGAACAACATACAGAAATACAAAAACACATGATCTCAACTAACTTTGCAGAGTTGGTTACTCTCATAAAAGGCCACCAATATCATCCAGCTAAAGTGTCACGTTATACTTGTAATGTAAGATCAATTTAGCCAGTAGATACTGGTACTGGGACTCACTTAATTTGCATTTAGATTAGAAGTGTCAAAATCAAGCCCCTTAGCCTGAACTATAATCATTCTAATAATCTCCCCTAGCAACAGCCTCAGGATTCAAACTGTCCACCTTACTTCGATAACAACTATTAGGATCACACCCTTTAGCAATCAATTAAAAGCTATTACTGGGGGTTAACGTGAATTATATATCTTTTATAGTGGCAAAGTCTCAAAGCTATAAGGATGACCGCCGAATTAACAATCCAACATAATAGTGGAATTTTGAGAATCATAAGTCAACTTACTCGAGCAAGTGAATCCTTGTATCCTTCTATGTAGACAGGGAAGAGGTTTAGTCTTCCTTTTTTAGCAGCTTCAGAATCAAGATCCAAATATTTTCCACTTAGTGATCCACCACCCAAGGGAGAGTAAGAAAGTAAGCCAATGTTGCAATTGTTTGGGTGGCACACTTCAACAAGATCAACTGCAAAGAATCACGAGAAACATAATCATTATTCAAAAGGCAACACAAACATGTACGTATCCCATGGGCAATTAGCTGAATTACTTCCATTTCTACTCACTGAACTCTAGCATTATACTGCCCTGTTTGAACAAACATTAGCAAATGGACACAGCGTAATTCGGTAACAAAATTATTAAAAAGCTAATGCCAACAAGTTGCGTGAAGGCCACAAATCTATCCAGACCAATGTCTTGAACCTGGTAAAGAACAACTTGTCAATAAGAAAAAGAATGTTCAGATATGAATGCCAACATAGAAGTCAAAGCCCTACAGTAGGGAAATAATTCAGGCTAGACATTTTTGTGCTACAGAAATTTTATTCGGCCTCCCTGCCAAGATAATCTTTCACATTAACTTCTCTTCCTAATTCCAAGGTTTCATAGACTCCTTGTAATAAATTATCTGATGTAGGACAAGTTATACAATTAGAAACTCAGCAAAAGGAAAACAGAATAAAGAGAGAGAGAATATGTAGAGAATCCGGATGACCAAGACAGATCTGATCAGGTTAGAAAGCGACAGAATAGGAGCGAAACATAGAAGAAACTAATGAAGAATCAAGAACATAATAGAAAAGACAGGTCTATATTCCTATCTAAATAATAGTCACTAAACAAATTCATAACAAAATTTCTAGACCTCCAATTTGTGATAATGCAAAAATCTAATTCTAATATGACTAGAAAAGCAAATAGATAACAGAATCGGATTGCCAACTCAAAGAAGACTATCGTGGGAGTTAAAATCTGAATAAAACAACTAAAACTGAAATCAGAACGTGTGATATTTTCTTCTAAGAGACTCATTTCTAGCTTCATAACTTCCATTATTTGTGTTCTTCGCTATATTCTAGTAATTCTATCATAAAGTTTCAGCAACTAAAAAACTCAAATTCTAACCATATCAAAACTAAATTTCAGCCATATCAAACCTTCAATTCTAGTCTAAATTTCTAGCAATTAAACTCTAAAAACCTAGCTATACCAAATCTTAAATTTCAGCATTCCAAGCGGAAATTTAAACTTGAAACTTAATTCAGCAATCTAATATTGATGATATTTCCCAAATTTTGTGAGTTTTAAAAAACTAGCTAATATTTCTCCTATTTTTCCTACATCAATTTAGTATCAGAGCTTCGGTTCATAATGATGGAAGGTTGTATAGAAGAATACTCAATGACCAAGAGCAAGATGAAATATTTTTGAGAATTATGGAAAGATTGGACCTTAACAACCCTCAATCACAAGGTGCTCCAAGAATTAGTCCAGAAAACAACATCTGACAACAAACTTCACTTGATGTCGAGGGTGAAGAAAGTGAAATACAAGATGAAGAGGCTGAAGTTTGTCAACAAGGAGCGGGGTTAAGAAATTAACACCTACCAAGAGATACGAGGCAAAGAAACCAAACAACAACACTTGGAGGGTGCATACGGGACTCCAAAGGTTGTGATAGAGCTGAAACACATAATGTACTTGAGGATATTACCAAGAAAGTTCGTGTTGAAGGTCCCGATTTTGCAGGAAAGATGGATAACACTTGTTCTTGGACTAAATAGTTGCAATGGAGGACTTCTTTGCGGTGGGTACAACATGTCAGAAGATCGAAAAGTTCGATTTGTAAAGATGAAACTAGTTGGCCATGCTAAACTCTGTTGGAGATCGATAGAGGATAGACTTCGAGAAACAGGGCAGCTACCAATTGTTGATTGGGAAGAGATGAAACTGAAATTATCAGAAAAATATTTACCATTTCATTATCAAGAAGATCTCTAAAATCAACATATAACCTTTGGACCAGGGATTATGACCGTAACTGAGTACGTGAAAATATTTAATGAACTTTCTATTCGAAGTGAAGGAACGAAATCAAAACGACAACTTATATCTCATTACAAAAAAGGCTTAAGGGTAGAAAATTGCAAGGAGTTAATTTACGGCCTTGACGATATATATCAGTTGACTTTAAAAATGAAACAATACTTGAGATAACAAGATCCTTCTGTTCGAAAAACAAGATACTATAAAGTTTTAAAGTCAAGGAGGAGAGTCCAACATGAAGAGAATTACAACGGTGCAAAATTTTAGGTCAACACTTAATGTATCAAAATTTTCACTACAGAATAACTACAAAGTTTCTCAAGGAGCTGAACTTAAAGGCAAATTCATAGTTGAGACTCGGACAAAAGGAGGGGCAACAAGATGCTTTAAAAAAAGATAAAACCATAGTAATGGTTGAAGATAGCTTTCATTGGCCCTATTTAAAGCAAGACGTGTCTTAGGTCACACACAATATCAAACATATCAACTAGCTAAAGAAAAAAACAAAATTCTAGATTATACACACCACTTCCTATATCTCATGAACCATAGTAGGACATAAGTATGGATTTTGCGTTAGTAATTCCTAAACTTATAAGAGGTTATGATTATTTTTTGTGGTGGTGGATAGGTTTTCCAAAATGAGTCGTTTCATTTCATGTTTCAAGATTTATGATGCTGTCCATATTGCCAAACTCTTCTTCAAAGAAGTACATCTCCATGAATTACCTTTAACCATCGTCTTTGATCGTGATGTGAAGTTTATGAGTTATTTTTGGAGAATTCTATGTAAAATATTGAACACTAAGCTTCAATTTTATAATTCTTTATATCTTCCAATCGATGGACAAACGAAATATGAACTTTCAACATTCTAAACTGAAATTCAGACCTGAAACTTGATATTCCAACAGTCTAATATCAGCCATATTTTCCAAATTTTGTGAGTTTAGCTATTAGTTAATATTTCTTCTATTGTTCTACATCACTTATACTGTGTATGCTAAGGAAACAATGGGTTTCTTTGCTTTTAATTTATCCATTGTTCTTATCTCTTTAACTAGTTATACAATATTGTGATGGCTACAAAATTACCTCCTAAAAAGGTGGAAATCAACAATACATAAAGCGACTTCAAGAACCAAATGATTTTCAACAATACTATTGTAGAAACTTCCACCAAGCTAAGATTCCCAGGACAAAAATCAAAGTTGGTCCAATGAATAGAACTGCTAATGAGAATCCAAAATGTTACATTCACTAGGTATTGAACTTTGAAGTTCTATTGAATTGATAATAGCATGAATGTAGAACTTACTTTCAAAACGACACCTGACCAACATACTATAACTGTTCTGGATACTAATGATCTTTGGTAGTCCTTCAACTTTGGCTGCATGAACAAACTCCATTACTCCGTATGATGTCTCATTTGAAACACCGATATAGCGTACCTAAATGAGATCAAAATACATTTCCCATCAGCTAATATGATATATCAAATATCTCACCCGTAACTCCTCTCTGCCAAGGTCTCTATGTCCTTTCATCTTCATAAAGGAAAAAGGAAAAGAAAGACGGCAAAAAAGAAAATGATTGGATGTTATCTTAATGGTATGTAGACTTTTTCCTCTATATCCTTAGAAAATTTCACCATGACTGATCACCTTAGTTCTTTTACGATATAGAAGTCAATGCTATTCTAGAGAAAAGCCGATAAAGCTTCATTTAGATGGAAACAAGGACAAATTCAAAGAAAGGAAAGAAAGAGGGGAGATTACAATTCTCGTGCCTTTTTTCTATGTGAAGAATGGGTTTGATTGACTTGACAAAATTGAGATCATTTCATGAATAAAAAGGAGATTAATAATTCATAATTTTCTCCTAACATTCTTTCTCGTTTGAAGGCTTTGAAAATGATGGTCCCCAATGGAGGGGAAAGATGATGTCTTTTTCCTTCCTTAGCAATCTTATCTTGAAACAATGGATCAGGTAATTCCATACCTGAGTTTTTGATCCACATTATATTGACGACTACAATGTAAGTATACTAGGCTTTGATAAGTTTTCTTTATATGTGAAAATCACCATGTAAAGCATATTGAGATCATCAGATATTTCATAAAAGAAAAGTAGAATAATGGGTTGAAAAACAGAAACCATGTCTCTTCTAATGGGTAATTCGCTAAAATGTTCACCAAAGGATTTCTTGTAGGAAGGTTTGAAGAACTCACATG
>JANZLC010000201.1:2743808-2768022 GCA_026413385.1 Erythroxylum gracilipes
CCACAATGACCTTGGCAAGCTGTTGGTCTTTTAGCCAAGAAAGAGCTTCCCTTATAGACATAATTTCGGCAAGAACTAGGTCAAACAGGGCAGGGAAAAAACTTGAAATAGCAGTCACAAATCTACCTCGTACGCCGCTAAGAACAGCAGCAAAGTCTTCCGTCTGAACATCCTCTGGAAAAACAACGAACTCGTTGTTTTCTTTCTCCCGAATAGAAAGACTTTGTAACCATGAATCCATGAAGCTAAAACGAAAATTTAAGAGAGATTAACGTAGAAATAATACCTACACCTCACCTTGCACACAAACGGCAAGACCAATACTTGCACTCATAGAGAAGGAGAGAGAGGCAAGACCTAAAAATTGATGAATACTTTGCTCCACTTTTACTATTCCAACATTGTTTCAACTTATCTCATTCGTATATTTATGTAGGTTATGTAAATATAAAATCATTCCAATTAAAACATCCCGTAATAATCTCTCTGATATGTAAGATCTGATTTAATAGTACGTAACTTTACTCTTAACTAGTAGAAAGATGATACTTCGGGACATCTATAACATCCTCCAAACAATGGGAAAGCAATCTTCAAGAACAAGGAATATGGAAGAGTTGAATATCTCTTTCTCAAGTTGCTCAGTTCAATATTAGCAGGCCAAATTTAGAATTATTGGCTTCATTCGACTCTTATCTAATGTCAACGGAAACAAGTCTTATTCAAAGCTTGCAATGATTGGAACCCACTAAATTAAGGGTTTAGTGGAATCAGAAGCTACCTAATAAACCACTACTTGTGTAGTTTATTTTCCATTGACACAAGAAGGAATCGTAGTAATTTGGTTCATGAACAATCAAGTAGAGAATATTCCCTAAACGATCACAGAAAATGATTTTTCAGAGGTGTCGGGGTGTTGGTTGTTCAGAACGTTTAAAAATTCCTGACAGCCGGAGCTTTCGGCTTATTTTGAACTGTATCTGCTAATTTTGCCAGGACTTTGCATTACAGAACCAACATTCCCCAGGTAAATCATCAAATAGCAACGTTGAAACCGTGTTCTAGTTTTTTTTTTTCAGGGATTTTAAAACCTGACGAAACCCATTTTCCGACTAGTCTTCCTCAGGAAATGAGTCAGAAATGTTCTCTCCTGACTCCATTTAATAAATGCAGTTACAGTATAGAACAAATCAGTGACAGCCGGCGACAAAATGCCGTCTTTTGAATCATTGTATGGGATTTTGTACCTCGTTTTGTTGAGCTCGTTATGAAAAGATAGGAACAACTTGTCTTGCTCAGTTAAATTTATTGTAGGTCCAATGAGATACGAGGTGATGTAGACAGCAAAGTCTTGCCGTGTCGTTGTTCGTCTTCGGATGCGAGTGTGAGTTTTAGTACTTAAAACTAATGATTCCAGAGAAGCTGGTTACAAATTTAGTTACCATCTTCAGGCCCTTATGGTCCTACATTCGAAATTCCGAGCTACAGAGCTCCAAGAATGTGCCGACAGTCTTACGGCATCGATCCACACAAAACGGCTTAGTGTAAAAACTGCCATTGACCATCACAGTCCCTTGACTAAATGTAATCCGAAATATATCATTTTCCATTCTTTTGATGTAGATTTTTTATTTTGTTTTAAGCCGTTGGAATGGATGAAAATTAATTAATATTAATAAGTTTGATATATTTTTATTCTTAATTAATTATACTTTATAAATATCTTAATTATTCACATTTAAGTTTAATAATTTTAAATTATTTTGACTTAAAATTAATAGAGTAAAACTTAATTAATTGAACTAAAATTTTTATTTATATTTAAATGTTGAATTAAATATTTTAAATTTTCTTTTTAAAATAATATTATTTTGAATAAATCTCACGCAGGGTTTGAAGAGGTCCTATAACATACAACTTTATTCCAAATTAATAAAAATATTGTTCCGAATGACCCGTATGAAAAAAATACATATACATATTAAAATAATAATATAATAATAATTAAAAGTAAAGTAAAATAAAAATAAAATACTTTTATTTGACATATAATACTCACATAAAACATATAACACTCGTGTATGATTTTATGTAATCTTTTTTGTGGTATTACTTGATATTTTATTCAAATAAAGTCATTAAATTAAGAAAAACAGGAAAACCATGAACTTAGACCCGTTGAAATAGATGAAAAATACGGACTAAGCCCACCTATCCAACTTTACACCAAATACCACAAAGTTTGGTTAACTAAGAATTAAGAAGATTAGTTAAATATAATCTAGTTAAATTTAAAATAACTTTTATTTTTAATAATTTAAAAATAATATAATTAAAATAATATCATTTTAATTTAAATTGAATAAATAATATTTTTATTGATTAAGAATAAGACTATCTATTACATATTTTTTCAAATATAAGGATTACAACTGGGCCCGAGCTTGACTCGACCTTAAGTAAATAGGTCAGGCTTAGGTCGACTTAACTTTGGACTAGATCGCGAGCCCAATTTTTCTAAAAAGTTAGAACCTCGAGTTAGGCTCGACCTACCCAAATCCAACTCAAGGCCCCACTCTGATATGAAAGAAATATTGTTTTGGTATTTTCAAAAATTTTTAAAATTTGTGCTTGGTTGAGTCGGGCTGGGACTATCGTCGAGTTAGGATAGGCCTAAGCCTGGTCTATTGCCACCTTTATTTAAATAATCAAATCTTATATTTTAGTGAAATTTTTATCGGAATGATTTTTGTATTATTGTCGATGTCATGACTTACTGAAATAGGTTGGTGATTAGCCTTTTCCAACTTAATTTGATAACCAAGTACATCTAATGGGCCAAATAGAACAAAAGGTGCGGTTCAATTAGTCCTTTTCAATTAGCATTAATCAAGATGATTAGGAAATGTTAACAAACACGAACGTCATCAGAACATGTAATCGGGGCCCACATGATGGCCTTGTCAAAGGAATCGTAACAGGATGACGTGGCAAAATGCTTCCGACGGTGGACCCACATAGCTGAAATGAATGTCGAATCAGTGGGCGTTGCCTTGCCGCTGGTTGGCATTATAATATCATAGTATCTTTTTGTGTTACTTGCTCTAATCCAGAAGTAAAGTATCTATCCTTATCTCCTGCAACCGGGACCATGACAATCTCCCATGGTTATATGCCAAGTAGCACCAACTGTCGTTATCTGGGGTTGTCTTGTCATTTTCTTCGTAATAAAAGTATGAAACACATAGAATTTTAAAGTAATAAAAAAAATTATAAAATAATTAAATTTTCATAAAAGTCTCTTGAACAAACTTTTTTTGTTAAAAAAATTGTTACAAAACATATATAATTATCAAGAACAATTTGAACTAATAAGATTATTTTCATAATTAATTTATTGTATTTATAAAAAATAAAAATTAAGTATTAAAATTATTTAAACCAAATTTTAGTTAAGTTAAATTAGGTGTAAAAAGTTATTTTAGTATTTTTATTAATTTTGAAGTGTTTTTATTTTAAAAAAAATCTAATGTACCCGATATACAAAACTTTCTGTTTTGTGGAAATATGAGAAGAGTTATAATATACGCAAATTTTTCTTTCGTATGACTTTTTATCATCACACTTAGTTCGAAATTTCGCAGAGAGGCAAGATTTGAGAAGGTTTAATAGTACGCAACCTTATATAATAGAGAGACTGTTTTTGATAAACCCATGTTCAAATGTGATAATAAAAGCATGATGCAGGTTAAAGAATAAAAATGAAAAAAAGAATAAAAAGTAAGATTATATTTGTAATTATTTAACAAAAAATTGTAAAAATTTTAAAGGTATAAAATTTCTTTATAATTTCAAATTTTAAAAAACTATATAAAAGTATAAAATAATATAAAAGTATCTTATTTTTAACTTTTATATTATTTTATACTTTAAAAATAATATATCAGATTAATAAAAAAATAAAGGTCCAATGAAATTATAAATATTAACTAAATTATTTATTATTAATTTGAATAAAAGGAAAAACGGGGGAGATAGCAGCAAGGACCGCAAGAAAACCGACATGAACGGTGGAAATAGCCACACAGGAGAAATAGGAGAAAAGAGAGATATGTCAGGCGGCTCTTTCTCTTTTTCTTTTCATCCCATCAACTCCGATTCTCTCTCTTTCTCTCATTTTCAAACCTAAAGCTTTCTCAGGAGGTTTCAAGCACTGAGTTGAAAGAAAGATAACACCAAACACCATCACCCACACCCACACAACGCTTTCCTTTCCTTTCCCTTCCTTTCCATAAGATGAAGAACGAGTATTAGAAAGCAGCAGTAGTACTGGGTTGGGTTGTTTGTTGTTGTTGTTGGGTTTTGCAACAACACAACAACTGCAGAACTTGAAATATTGCTTATTAGTATCATGAAGGATCGGAGGAAACGGGACGTCGTTTCGTGGAGTAGGTTCTTCTGGTGCACCTTATTCGTCGTCGTCTCTTGCGTTCTCTTCACTGGCTTCTCTTTCTCCACTTTTGGCATCTTGTTTCGAAGAGGTACGTACCGTACGTCCCCACTTTTTTTTTCCTTTCTTTCTTTTGAATTTAATAGAGTATTGGATAACTTGTATTGATGACTTTTTTTTTTTGCAGAAAAGTTTCGTCCTGAAATCGTCTCCGGATGGCGGAATCCGGCGATGCAGGCGATCTCCGGCGACTCTCCAGCTGTGTCCATTCGTGATATTGTTATCCTCCCTGACCAGGTTCTCATTTTCCTCTCATACCCTCCGTCATCTCCGTTATTTACCAAAGCGGACCTCCACTGTCTTTACTTGTCGCCCAACGCTTCTCAGTCGGCCTTCGTTCAGCCGCCTGATCACATCAACGACCAGGGAGTACGTGATCAGATCGTACGGTGCCCTCTCAATCCACGTGGCTTCTCGGTTTCTCTGATTTTGGAGTCTGGGGCCCTCCTCCTCCATCCTGGACCCACACACAAGTGGGACTCACTAGTTTACGAAGCCACGATCGACCGTGATAACACTACGGTTGCCTTTGTGAAGGGGCTTAATCTACGGCCGGATAAGGTTTACGAGCCTTCAAGATTCGAGTGCGTGTACGGCTGGGATTTTAGGAAACCCAAGTTCTTGTTACGATCAAGTGTCATATCTATCGCTCAAGAGATCGTGCGGTGTGAAACTCCTTTGAGCGTATTGAATGCCCTTCGGAATGATGGGATCAAGGTCTCAGTTAGGGCGAAGGGTAGTGGAACATTGCGTTCAATAGCTCGTTTGGGCGTCAGTTTCTCACTTGGCCCCGGCCCGGAGGTGCCCCGAAAGCGATACGATATGTGTGCGTGTACTATGGTACGGAATCAAGCTAGGTTCTTGAAGGAATGGGTCATGTACCATGCCCAAATTGGGGTGCAACGATGGTTCATTTACGATAACAATAGTGATGATGATATTGACACGGTCATAGACTCATTAGCTGATGCCAATTTCAACATTTCCAAGCGTGTGTGGCCTTGGATCAAGACCCAAGAGTCGGGCTTTGCACATTGTGCCTTAACGGCCCGGTCCTCATGCAACTGGGTTGGATTCATAGACGTAGACGAGTTTTTTCACTTGCCATTAGGTTCATCCTTACACGAAGTGATTAGCAATCACTCACAGCCCAAGGAAATTGGCGAAATACGTGTAACATGCCATAGTTTTGGGCCGTCAGGCCTAAACCACATTCCAGTGGAAGGCGTTACGGTCGGGTATACATGCCGGTTGTTAGCGCCGGAGAGGCACAAGAGTATAGTAAGGCCCGAGGCATTGAATTCCACATTGATCAATGTGGTGCACCATTTCCACTTGAGGGAAGGTTTTAATTATGTGAATGCTGATAGGGGGATGCTGGTTATCAATCACTACAAGTACCAAGTGTGGGAGGTGTTCAAAGAGAAGTTCTACAGGAGGGTGGCTACGTATGTGGCTGATTGGCAGAATGATCAAAATGTCGGGTCCAAGGACCGAGCCCCTGGGCTAGGAACAAAGCCTGTTGAGCCACCTGATTGGTCCAGCCGGTTCTGTGAGGTCCAAGACACTGGGCTTAGGGATAGAGTTGTCCTGAACTTTAAGGACCCAGTAACTAATATCTTCCCATGGCAGGAAGGGAGCAAGAAACTGGGGAAAATTTTGGTCCAAGAGAAATGGAGAGTTTAAAGCAAGATGGAAACTTTTTTGGCTTTTCCATTTTCTACCTTTTCTTCATGTTTTGAACCAATTATGTATTGTGTAAAGAAACTTATATAGGGAATATAGTTTTATTCATTTTGTAGATAAATATGTATAAGCTTAATACCTCAAAGAAAGGATTATAACAAAAGTTTTGGAATTATTGAATGCAACAATCTCCTTTTGTAGGTTATCATCTCTTGTATTGACTTTGGTTCTATATTATTGTAAACTAGGGTGACAAGAAGTTATTCAAATATATAATTTCTTTATTAGTTAAGGATAAGACTGTGTACTCCAAATCTAATATATCAATAAAATTTTTACTAGATTGTTGTTGTTGCAGTGAGACAAGAAGTTAAGTGGGATGGGGTTAAGACTATTTTTTTTATAATCTAATTAGTTCAAAATTCAATTGAATAAAAGATTGAAATGATATTATTCTATTGGAACTAATTTAGATTAATTCAAATTGTTAACTCTGTTAAATCTAAATCTTATCTAAAATTCGATAACTCATATTTGATATATGTAATTTAGGTGAGGTTAAGTCAAAATTATTATCTCTATTATAATTGTCTATACTTTTATAGATTTGGAACGAAGCTAATATAATTTAAGTTAATATAGAATTCTTAATACCTATTCATTTTCCTTTTTCATATGTTAATAAAACTTCTTGTTATTACATATATACCATAATTTACAAATTACACATTTTGATAAACCATTAAAACTATTACATAAATTTAATATTAACGGAAACAACCTCTTTATTAAGTAAGACGTAAGGGTAAGATTACGTATTATTAAATTTTTTTAGACATCACATTTCAACCGAACTCTCGTCAAAGTCTGAAGTTTATTATTGTTGTTGTTATTTTTTGTTGATAAATTTAATATTGCTAGTCAATAGTGATGGATTGTGAGGCACTAAAACTCTTGGTACACCTTTCCTGCATAACCCTACAAAATATAGCCGTTAGGAGAATAAACAAATTCAAAAATAACTCGACCGTTAGAAGGTAAATGAAACATAGTCCCCAAACTCTCCTCTAAAGAACAGTCATTTTCTCTCTGTTTCTTCTCTCCCAAACAGTACCCAGAAGTCCAGCATGTTGGACGAGGAATTGAAGCGGACTCCACAAGGCTTAAAGCAATCGACCACAGTAGGAACGGGTCAGAGTATGGAGATTTTGTTCAGTCCTCGTTTCAAGTCAGTGGCTGCTATGGCTGGTTGGGACGAAGAGTCCATCGTCATCGCGAGCCTCATTGTTGAAGATACGCCAGATCGGGATTTTAATCTCAAGAAACGCTCTGTTTTGATCCTCAAGACCCCACCTTCCAACAATTCAAGAAGGTAAAGTGAATGCACCAGTTTAAATAAGTCAGTTCTCTTGCCTTTTCTTTTAGGGATTCTTGGGAAATGATGAAAAGGATCGATTGAGAAACTTGGTTATAAGACTACAAGTTTTGAGTCTTTTTACCTTCTTGGGAAAGTTTATTACTATCAAATAATCAATGGAGCCTGATTACTTAGTTGATTGGTGTCTTTTTGAGTATTCTGTTTTACACTATTCTCTAACCCTCAGGAAGCGCCGGGCGGATAAAAAGACACAGACTTCAGTTCCTGTTCCTGTTCTTAACCTTGATGAAGAAGAACCTGTAAAACACGGTGTTGATTCTGTCTTTCAACCTTTTAGAAATGGGTTTTTGTTGCTTCAGTTCAAGAGTTACATCTCTGTGAAAATTTTATTTAATTTTGTATACCTTTGATGGCCAGAGGATGAGAAGCAGAACAAAGAACCAAACTTTATAGAGATAGTAGAAAATAAAACACGAGAAGAAGATTCAAGTAAACAGAATCCAGATGTTTCATGCTCCAAAACTGTTCTTCCTTGCATGGACAAACTCAGAGAAGAGCTTTCTTGTGCAGTAAGAACCTTTTGATCTCTTAAACTTCTCTCCATTCTGAGGTTTAATTTATTGGGGCCAGGTGGTTTAACTTTCTTTTGGTTGTTGGCAGATTTGTTTAGATATTTGCTTTGAACCTAGTACCACTTCTTGTGGACACAGGTCTGTTCCAAAACTTTATGATGTGTTCATTAAGAATAGGAATCATATTTCTTTTGACTCCTGAATGATTCCTTTGGTTTTCTGTTGCAGCTTCTGTAAGAAATGTCTGCGATCTGCTGCTGACAAATGTGGCAAGAGGTGCCCAAAGTGCAGACAGCTAATAAGGTCAATTCAACTAGCTTTATGTTGGTTAGTTGGCCTGGTATTGAAGGATTTAATTTGAGTTTCATATATTTTACATAAATTAGAATTGAATGTAGTATTTGGTGAATTTGCAGCAATGGAAGGTCTTGCACTGTGAACACTGTTCTTTGGAATACAATACAGCTTCTATTCCCAGAAGAAGTTGCTGCAAGAAAAGCAGCCGGGGCCTTGAATAGTCGGGAAACTGAATGCCAAAGTTCAGAAAAAAGTTACCCTTCTGATATGAGAAGCCGAAGTTTTCGATCCTCTGGAGTGTCAACTAGGGATGCAAGTACGAGGAGAAGAGGGGCATTCAGCCAAAATGAGCATTCTGCAGTAACTCAAAGTCAATTGGAAGATCTTTCACGGCTTATAAGCAGAGATGGAAGTGGAAGAAGAAGAAGGGGGACAATCAGCCAAGATCGGGATGCTGCTTTAGCTCTAAGGCTGCAGAGAGAAGAATTCATGGAGACTTTTGGGAGAAACCACGAGCAATCTTCAAGTACCTCAGTTTCCTTGGCTAGAGCAAACTTGAGAGCCATGGCATCTAGGGCCATGAACTTTCGTCTGAGGGGGCAGTGATACACCAAAATCTTTAATCAATATTTGCTTGTCGACTTTCTTTTGGTTCTGATTATATTTAAAGAGGGAGTAGAATTCCTAGGGGAGAACAATAACTTTGTAGGCCTTTGTTTGTTCTGGTTGCTAGTCCTATGTTGTTATCTCTTGCTAACAAACCAATTATGTACAAATACCTGTGCTACATTTCTGAAGTCGCTTTTTATGTAGGTTACTAAGCTGACAAGGTGTTAATGCGACTAAAACCAGAGGTTTCATTGAAACTAAGTGCGAATCAGCAATATATTTTCTGCAAATATAGACAAAGTTGCTAGAAATCAATTGAAAGCATATGACACTGGTTATGATCTTAAGTTACTAGAAATAGAAAAAGTTTGGCCAATGGATGTTATCAGATTCCTGATTGTTTGGTAGAATCAACTTTTCTGAAATTACCTGAACAGCATGTGCTAGCTAATTTAAGTTCAACTACACAAAGCCATTTAGTTGGACTAGCTCCTTCCCCTCACTTGGCACTCACCGATGCTATCAGATACTTATTTGACTAGTGGAATCCTGAAATCTTTATTTGAATTCACCATTGCTGCAAAATCTGCATAGCACTGCATCCATACGGTTTTATGGTGCTGATATTGTTGGAATCCTAGATTTGCACACGAGTATCGTTTTGTCCTCTTAAACAATAGAGCTAAACTATCTTCTTTGACTAGAACTAGTCTATTAACCAGTGCCATTTGAGCAACTACTGCAAGAAAAGCATGCCTCTACCTAGTTATCATACTACGGGTGAAAGATAGTGACAGACAAATTTAACAGGCACAGGTTCTTACTTTAAACAATAGCACCTACGAGACTGTTGCAAGTAATTAAGGTCATGCCAACACTACTGCTTTCCAGGTGAAATGTAAGGTAGTTTACATTTAAGAAGATGCCTAATCTTATGTCAACTTCACCTAACCATGAATGTCAGACAGTTTGTCAACTTCAGATATTAGAATCCTATGAACAGGTTACATATGATCTCTTTGATCAGAAGCTGCTGATTATATCTCTCTTGTCACTATTTTTATAAATATACAATAAAAACCTAGTCAATCTATTGAAAATTTTGTTTCTTTTCTTTTTTGGTTTTGGTAGTAGCATCTGCCATACTGAGTTCCTAAATTCCTTGATATAAATTTCTGATTCTGATCTTTGTACACGATGAGATTGATGACCTCTTTTCTTTCACGGTACAAAAACAATAACTAAACGAAGATAATATAATGAGACACCATGAAACTACCCAGGATTGAGCCTGAGCTCACCACCCATAAAATCCCATCAAGTTTCAGAGATTTAGAAGCATACCCATTTCTTTACTGCTCATATTCTTCAAAAATCTTTAGACATGGCAAGCAGAAGCTTTTTGGTTCAACTGGCACACTTTTGGGTTTTTGCAATGGTGGTGACGATTGGTATGTCCCAAGTTTTTCCACCCGAGCCAGCATTTGCTCCTCACCATTCACCAACACCTTCTCCTTCTGCTTCCCATTTGCCATCTCCTCCCCATTCACAGTCTACTTCAAACAATAACTCAACTGCAGTGGTCAACGGAAGGGATATCAACAGAGTGGTGTTACTAGCACTGCTCATGACTGTACTGGTTATCGGTATTCCACATCACTACCTTTTGCCTTAACCTTCTTCTTTCGTAGAGATTGTTTTGCCTCTTCACATATCACACATACAAGTACTATGTATCCACACATGATGTATAGGTGTTTAGACGTTTGTATTTCAGATGTAAAGGTGTAAGTAATAAGGAAAAAGGAGAGGCTTCACTGTAGTTGCTTATTAAGATCGATAGTATCTCTGTCACAAACACACACACACATATATATACATATATATATTGACTTGGTATAAAGCATATAACGATGGAGATGGAAATAGGAAGAGAGTAAATCATCATTGATACGATGTTTTCAGTAGAGCATAATACACATCTACAGACAAGAAAAAATTAATCGAGAAACTGCCCAATGTGGCATATTACTCGAATAAAGGGTAATCACAACTCACAAAGTACTAATCCTACTCTCATAGAAGTTGTATATCTTACAAAAATAAACAAAACATGACAAGGTGTATATGACAGGAAGTGAAGAAGATCTAGATTTCTCATCCAGTAAGAAACAGCCAACCCGATATTTGTAGAAAACAACCCCATAATTCACACAAACCTGAGTGGCGGCATAGCTCAATTCTTCTCTTGCCCGTTGTGTAACAGAAAATAACCAATGGCATCTTCTGGCTGCAAACCTTGACTGGTTTATCACCTAGACCTCAATAAGAAGTTTCCTCGAAGTGATATGTACTTCTTAACCCAGATAGCAATATTTTTCATCTCCTAGAACTCAATAAGAAAACTCGTGTCCTCGAAGTGAGATGAACTTCTTAACCCAGATAGCAATATCTTCGGCACAGGCCTGCGCTTGAGGTGTTTTCAAGAGCATGTCAAGGGTAGCAAATTCATGGACAGCATCCTTGTACTCCAGAACAGGTGCATTGACGTTCACCTTTCTCAACTCTTCGGAGTAAGCAATGGCTCGGTCTCTCATCCAATCATGTTCTGCTACCACTGTCAGTGTTGGAGGCATAAGCTTCAGAGGAGGTCCCCTCTCAGGTACAAGGGGATTGGCAGCTGGGTGGTCAAGGCTGAACTCCTCCTCTGGCAAAAATAGTTTCCATGCAAGTAGACACATTGCCTTGTCGTAGAAATAGGAGTTTGCTAATTTTATCTCAGAGTGTGTAGGAACGCTCCCAATAAAGAATGGGTACATCAAAACCTGTGCCACAACCTTCACAGGTACCAGAAGCTTGCCTGTTTCCACAGATTTTCGAGCCACATAATCAGCAATATTTGCACCACAACTCACCCCAAGAAGAACACACCTGTTCAATAAGGTCATAAGTTAAAGATCAATATACACATCACATGATCAACCTTAAGGTTAATTTGTGGTGATATTATCAATACATGTCATATAGTGCAATTAACAACACTGATAGGTTATGATATTTAAGGAGTCGATACTAACATGAACCATGCTTCTATATCACCGTAGAGCATTTTCAAGAAAAAAATTTAACAGAACATTTATTACACAAACAAAAACACACAACCACATTCCTAAGTTTCCTGAAAATCCTTGATCTCTCTCTCTTTTTCCTTCAATATCTCAATGTAAAATCTATGTAATGGACCTGATTATAATTCATTTTAAAATAAAGCAATACAGGGAGAGCTATTGTATTACATTCTTGGACGCTCCACAACCGCAGACCTTTCAGCCAAATCCAACTCTTTGCACACACCTTAGATCCAGGCACAGCTTAATTCATTATAGAAGAAAAAAGATAAAAGTATAGTGTAAAATTTAGTTCATTAAATGTGTCTACAGCACAGAGGAGAAGATCAATACAAAGGATTTCTTTTAATTCAGCTTTCCTCTTCTTGTGCATGCATGCACAAAAGCTAATTTAGAGACTAAGTTACAATTTCTAATAGTATTGCTCATCAGCTAAACGAGACATTTATGGGATAATGATAAAGATAAAGTTTATAATCTCCACCATATAGCAATCCTGCCATCAATGAACACTGAGGTTGGCACCTCAACAGATTAATTTGTCCTCCAATTCAAGTTTTAGAGAAGACTAAAATATAAGTCACATAAAAAAATTCAAGTAAATAACTCAAGACATTAGGCATCATAACAATCAGTTACTACATAAACAAGAAGCAAAAGCAATACCACCCCCATCTGCCCCATCTAACATGTGCCCTCAGAAAAGGAACTGTCTTACAAAAAGTGTACATGCGGCACCTTAGAATTTCATTGGTACCATTAGCTCTCATTATCATTTTGAGAGATGATACCAATTTCCACCTAGCTATCAAAAGATGGAAATCACATATCCCATTTGAAGCCACCTCCTTAAACCAGATAAATTACATACCCATCATTGTTTATCCAACATCTTCTATAGTGTAGTGAAAAGATAAAAACCCCCTCCTTTCCCAAAACCCTTTTCCAATCTCAGCTCATTTAATCATTCAAACAATAAACAACACAAACAATGCAGATCACAACTTCCAAACTCCAAATTCCAGACAAGTATACAATGATACCATTTTCAGATCAAATTCATACTACTGAACACCTCTCCTCTCCAATCAAAACATATGAAATAAGCAGTGGGACCAAATATATATACATATATATATACCTGGAGGGATCTCCATGAGCAGCCAACCAAGGCTCAACCATAGAGGCTCCAAAAGTATCAACAATATGCCTATGAACATCGCCCTTCCTATACTCCGTTCCACCCCCCAAAGATTTGCTACACTCTGCCAAATTCGCTTGCTTTCCCAACCAGTGCAACACCTTTAACCCGTCGTCAAATGCCGCCGGATATCGATTCTCTGGCGCCAACCTATACCCCACCGCCAACACGATCACATCGCACAACTTCGCAATCCTCCGGCAAAACAAATCATTCGCCACCGAGTCATTGCTCCCGCTCACCCACCCTCCGCCGTGAAACTGCAAAATCACCGGCAATTTCCTGGATTTATCCCTCGCTGGCGGAGCGTACCCTCGGTACACTCCATTAAATCTCTCCGATCTCAAATTCAACGCGTCTATATCATTGCTGCAACCATAGCTTCTTCTCGATTCTTCCTTCGACGCCACGTCGATTGGAGTAGGGGGGCCCACGCTGTTGCGGCGGGGATGGTGATGCACGGGTATGGCGTCATTCTGGCATGTAAGATCGGATCGTGAAAGCTTAGATCTTGATTTGGATTTCGCGAGGGGGGGTTTGGAATCAGGTTCTGGGGGTTTGATAGCGGACTCGGGGAGGAAGATCCGTACAGAGAGGCAGGTTAAGGGGTCGATGTGGATGTCCTTAGTAGCAACCCCATCAGAGAATGAAGGGTTCACGGCGGCAACGGATTCCTCCGGCCGGGACGTGACGCCAAATGGATCCGAATCAAGTGGGGTTTGGAGCCGATTCTGCAATCGATGCTTTAAGAGGAACTTGAAGAACACACTGTATAGCTTCACAGCCACGGTTGGCATTTCCCCCTCTGTTCCTCTTTCCCGTCAGGAGTGGGTAAGCTTTTATGGCGTGGAGGGAGGTGAGAAATTTGAGGGGTTTGGAATTATTTGAGGGAAAGGCATGAGATTACGTTGGAATCGATCAGATTCAGGGTTTTATTCAGTCTGGTTTTGAATAAAGATCGAATCTTTATAGGCGAAGAAGTGTCACCATAGACAAAGATTGAATCTTTATTGGAAAGAAAAGAGTAGAGAGATAGAGACAGAGAGACAGAGAGTGGTTGATAAGTAATCCAGATTGATGATGAGGGTACTGGGGGATAATAATAAATTATTCCACTACATGCAAATTAAGGTTTGGCCTTCTATAAGACATTACTATATAAGGTCCAAGGAGGTGGGAAGCGATTGTCTATATCTCTGTGCATGAATGCTTATGTCATGTCCTGTTTCTATGTATTATTTAACCTTAGGTCTTGTTTAGTCGACAGGATAGGATTAATGTAATGAAACGTAAAATAATTTCATCTTTTAGTTTAATTGAGAGTTTTATAATAAAATAGAATAAAATGGAATGAAGTCAAAGTTACATTCTATTATATTCTAAACAGTAAAAATAAGAAATTTTTAATTCAAAAAATTTAGAATAAAACGTAAACTAATAAATATATACTACTTAATATACCATCAATAATTTAAATAGAATATAATAAAGTTTATTAAACAATTAATAATAATATTTTTATATTATTAATAATAAATTATATATTTAATAATAAAATAAAAATTATATATATAATTTATTTATGTAGAAATATATACAAACAATTAAATAATATTTTTTATTTTATTTTCTATTTTTTTATTAATAAAAATAGATTAAAAATTATTCTTGTTTGTATATATTTCAATATAAATATAAATAAAAATAAAAATAAATTATTTTTTAAATATAAATCACATATAATATAATATAATGTAATATAATATATTAAATAATTGATAATAATACTTTTATATAATTAATAAAAAAGTTGTATATAATTAATAATTAAAAAATAATAAATAAAATGAAAAATTGAAAATTTATTCTTAAATTGTTTGTATATATTTCTATATAAATGAAAATATAAATAAATTCTTTATATATATATAATTATAAATCACATAGAATAAAATATATTAAATAATTAATAATAAAATTTATATATAATTAATAATAACTTGTATATAATTAATAATAAAATAAAAAATTAATAAAATTTTTATTAATGAAAGTAGAAAATATATAAAAATTTATTATTAAATTGTTTGTATATATTTTTATATAAATAAAAATATAAATAAATTATTTTAAATATAAATCACATAAAATAAAATAAAATTTATTAAATAATTAATAATAATAACTTTATATAATTAATAATAAATTATATATAATTAATAATAAACCTCCTACAACAACCATTTTAATATAAGGGGTATAATAATCATTTATTATACATTACATTCTATTCCATCTATCTTCCAAACAACATTTCACTACATTACATTATGAACCCTTCCATCCCTCCCAAACAACTTTTCACTACATTACATTTCATTCCATTATAAACCGTTTTGTTCCGTTCCATCCCATCACATTCCATTAATTAACATCCAACCAAACAGACCCTAAGGGGTTTTGCTTCTTATGGACTTGTCACTCTGGTGCTCCCCTATTTTTGCTTTCTCTGGTATTTGTCTTATTAGGACTAAATGCCTCATACTTTCTCTAGTATCTGGCTTTTATCGTGCTTCTCTATCTCTAGTGCTTGTCAATTCATGGGATTTGCTTCTCCTCTAGTGGTCTAGACTTATCTTCTCTAGTGCTCCCTTATTTTTGCTTTCTTTGGTATTTGTCTTGTCTGGACTTTTCTCTACTGCTTCTCTGGATGTCTGGGTTACTTTTGCTTCTCTGGGTTGTTTGGATTTGTTTGGTAGTCGAAGACGAAGAGGATGCTCTATGTCAAAACTTTTCAGTTGGGTCGAGTCAAGTATGATCAAATCGGATTAGGGCTGAGTGGTTTGGATTTGAGGAGGCTTTAAACCACCCAAAACCCGATCAGGCTCGAACTCGGGCAGTATGAGCCAGTTCTGATCGAGTCTCATTGCCATCACTAAGATTCACAGTAAAATGTTGGTTACTATGTATAATTAAGGGTAGAAGTGTATTTTCCAATATATATATATATATATATATTGTATAGGTTTTCAACCTAATTGTATGTTTACGTTTAACGTAAATGTGATAATAAGATTATCACTTTCACAAATCTTCATGGTATCAGAGCCTCTTTGCCGATTTGAAGGTTAAGTTTACTCCTTTCCGCAGTAGGACAGTTCAGAAAAATAGTTTCCGATATGCCGCTTTTCCGACAACTGTGAAGAGGTTGTGTTTCGCCCCTCTGCTTTCGACACCACCCACAAGTTCGGCAGGTACCTAAATTTTCGGCACCTCGTGTGTGACCACACGGGTTGCCAGCCTCTCTCGACTCTGACTAACTACAATCGAGTGACTTCCAACTTCTTTGTTTTTGGGACTAATCTGCTTCCTTTTGGAGTCTTTGTTGTCCCTTTCAAACAGGTTCTACTTCTTTGTTTTTCGGACTAATCTGCTTCCATTTTTGGAGTCTTTGGTTTCCCTTTCGTGCCATTATGTCAGATACTAAGGAAGTAGAGAAGCATTATCCTATTAATGGCAATCCCTACTCTCAGATTAGTCTTATTAAACTAGATGGTAGTAGCACTTATTTAGCCTGGTCTAGATCATGTTTGTTGTTTATCAAGACTAGAAGGCTACAGGGTTATATTGATGGAAAGAAGAAACCACCACTTGCTACTAACCCTTGTTTTAGTCAATGGGGCTCTGATTATTCATTGGTTATGTCTTGGCTTTTTAATTCTATGCACCCTAAGATCTCCCGACAGTATTTACCACTTGACATTGCAGAGAAGATATGGAAAGCTACAGAAACCACCTATTCTCAGATGGGAAATAACGCTAGGATTTTTGAACTTCGGAACAAAATTCATGGCACGAAACAAGGTGAGCTTATTGTTTTAGATTATTTTTCTAAGATGGGTAGTTTATGGCAGGAACTGGATTATTATCAAGATTTTCAAGCCAAGTGTGTTGATGATGCGGTACTGATTCAAAACATGCTTGAGAAGGAGCAAGTCTATGATTTTTTGGTTGGTTTGAATCCAAAATTTGACCCATAGAGAGTTCAAGTTATTGGAAAATCCCCTTTTCCCTCTCTTGAGTAGGCACATTCTTTAATCCAGCAGGACGAGACCAAAGGAAGTGTCATGCTTTACATTGCACCAGTTGAGAAGTCGGGCTTAATAGCCGATACTACTCATGAGCAGCCGAAGGATGTTACTTCTGATAAAGACCATTTGCACTGTGATTATTGTGGAAAGGCAAGGCATACAAAAAAGACGTGCTGGAAGTTGCATGGGAGACTTGCTAGCAGTCGAGGAGGAAAACGAGTCAACCCTACAAGGGCTTAAGCAAATTTGTTAGAAACAGTAGAATCATCCAAGGAGTCTGTTTTAGTTGACAGTATCTCTGCTAATGAAATTCATCATTTCAGGCATCTCCTGTCATAGCTCAACTCTTCCTCCAGTGCCACTCCAATTTTGCCAAGTTAGGTAACACTTTTGTCAACTTGACTCATGGATTATTGATTCCAATGCGAATAGACATATGACAAGCATTTCTAAAAGCTTTTCTAACTACTCTCCTCTAAAAAGGGATAGTGTCAGGGTGACTAATAGGTCTTTAGCTCCTATTTTTGGGACAGGTTCTATTGTCTATACTCCTAATATTAAGTTGTCTTATGTTCATGTTCCTCAATTCCCTGTCAATCTTTTATCTGTCAGTGCTATGACAAAGGCTCTAAACTGTAAAGTTGACTTTTTTCCTAATTATTGTATCTTTCAAGATCCTCAAACAGGGAGGAGGATTGGCAGTGGTAGAGAGCATGATGGAAGACAGTCAAGCCTTGGCCCTTTTTGGGGGATATCAAGATGTCAACCAGGAAATAATACAGTGGCATAGGCGGTTAGGGCATCCATCATCTTTTGTCTTAGAAAAACTATATCCTAGTTTATTTTCTAAAACTCAGTTTGATTCTTTATCTTGTGATGCTTATGAGTATGCAAAGCATAATAAAAACTCTTACCATTCTCTTACCATTTAAGTGATAATAAAGCCATTGTTCCTTTTATGCTTATTCATTTTGATGTTTAGGAGCCTACAAAAACTGCTTCTTTGTTTGGAAATCTACTTTAATTGATTGTTGCACTAGGATGACTTGGGTGTATTTGATTAAAGCAAAAAGTTATGTTTTCTCCTGCTTTCAATCTTTTCATAACATGGTTCACACCCAGTTTGATGCTAAGATAAAAGTGTTGCGAACTGATAACGGGACAAAATACATGGATAGTACGTTTGGTACTTATTTGGAGTCTCATGAGATTGTTCATCAAACTAGTTATCCTTATCCTAGTGCTCAAAATGGGGTAGCTGAACAAAAATATAGACATTTGTTGAAAGTTGTTAAATCCCTTATGTTTACCATGAATGTTCCAAAGCCACACTAGGGGGATGCTATACTAGTAACAGCCTATCTCAGAATGCCTCTCAAAACTCTCCAATTCAGGACTCCATTAGAAGTCTTAACCGGGAAACATGGCTATACTATTCCACCAAAGGTTTTTGGGTGATTAATCTCTGTCTTAGACCCAAGGGCCCTAAGATGTATGTTCATTGGGGATTCTCTAACCCAAAAGGGATATAAGTGCCATCACCCCCCATCTAGGAAGTTTTATGTCAGTATGGATGTTACCTTTTGGGAGTCTGAACCTTACTTTGGCACTACATAGTCACCTCTTCATGGGGAGGGTAATGAAGAAGAAGTGGTGCCTATGGTCCTTCATGATTTTGTCCAAAGTGAGAACGAGGAGACTAATGCTCAAGAGGCGAATGAGAAAATTGATGATGTTCAGGGGGAGAATGTTGTTGGACATTTACATAGACCTGATTTGTTGAGATACTTGAGGAAGAATAGGTCTGAAGAAGCCATCATGCTTCCTACCCTGCAAGAATCCTTGGGTGAGTTATCTTCTGATTTTGATTTAAATTTACCCATTGCTCAAAGAAAAGGGTTTAGGTCGTGTACAAAACATTGTATTACTAACTTTGTCTCTTATAATTCCTTGTAGCTTTTGTCTTGTCTCTTTCTTCTATGTCTATTCCACAGGATTGGAGGGAAGCTATCACAAATTCAAAATGGAAAGAAGCTATGGTAGAAGAAATGAAAGCTCTCGCTAAAAATGAAACCTGGGAACTAGCTGCTTCTCCAGGCAAGAAGCTAGTTCGTTGCAAGTGGGTGTTCACAATAAAACACAAAGTTGATGGTTTGATTGAAAGATTCAAAGCCAGATTAGTGTCAAAGGGATGCACTTAGACTTATGGAGTTGATTATCAGGAGACATTTGCACCTGCTATAAAAATCAACACAATCAGAATCTTGTTATAATTTGTAGCTAACTTGGATTGGGATTTACAGCAATTTGATGTGAAAAACGCATTCCTACATGGAGACTTGGAAGAACAAGTTTATATGGAGATTCCGCACGGGTTTGATGATGAAAGAAATCAAGGAAAGGTGTGCAGATTGAAGAAAGCCTTGTATGGGTTGAAACAATCTTCCAGAGCTTGGTTTGACAGATTCAACAAAGCCATGATCTTTTTTGGGTATCAACAAAGCAATGTTGATCATAACCTCTTTATGAGACACTACAAGGGTAAGATCACTCTTATTGTTTATGCTGACGATATAGTAATGACAGGAGATGATAGAGAAGAAATGGTTCAGCTGAAGGAGCTCTTGGCTCAAGAGTTTGAGATCAAGGAACTTGGAAAGTTACAATACTTCTTGGGAATTAAAGTTGCAAGATCAACAAAAGGAATCTTCATTTCTCAAAGGAAATACATGATGGATCTTTTGGAGGAAATTGGTATGCTGGGATGTAAACCAGCAGAATCACCCATTGAAAGCAACCATAAGCTGCAAGCAAGAACTGAAAAATTAGTTGATAAAGGCAGATATCAGAGATTGGTTGGTAGGCTTAACTATCTTTCTCACACCATACCAGATATTGCTTACGTATTTAGCTTGGTGAGCCAATTTATGCATGATCCTAGAGAATCTCATTAGCATGTTGTCTTTCGCATTTTGCAATATTTAAAGTCAGCCCCAAGAAAAAGTCTTCTTTCTCCAAACATGGTCATCTTTGAATTGAAGCCTTTACAAATGGGGATTGGGCTGGATCTCTAGATGACAGAAGATCCACTTCTGGTTATTGCACACTTATGGGAAATAACTTGGTCACTTGGAGAAGCAAGAAACAAAGTGTGGTTGCGAGATCAAGTGCAGAAGCAGAATACAAAGCTATGGCTCAAGGTGCCCATGAACTTTATAGCTACAAAAGTTGCTAGCAAAGTTGAAGTTGGCCAGAGAGGACAAGCTATCCTTGTATTGTGATAACAAATCTGCAATCAGTATTGCTCAGAATCTTGTTCAACATGACCTGACGAAGCACATTGAAATTGATCGACATTTCATCAAAGAAAAGTTAACTAATGGTATCTTAAGCTTGTCCCACATAACGTTGGAAAGACAACTAGCTGTTGTTTTCACAAAAGGCCCCAATAGTCGAGCCTTTCATACCATAGTTTGCAAGTTAGGCATGTGTAATCGATACATTGTATAGGTTTTCTGTATATAAACCTAATTGTATTCTTACGTTTAATGCAAGTGTGATAATAAGATTATCGCCTTCACAAATCTTCATAAAGTAAGAGGAAGTTGTAATTGTACTACAAAATGACATCGGCACACTTTTTTTTTCATTTTAGAAGATCCTCAAGGTTGACTACAATGGTATGAGGAGAAGCAGCTCAATTAGAAATGTTGCTTCTATGAGGAATATAAGGGAGAGTGATGGGAAGAATATAAATCATCCTTATTGCCATTGGTGAAGAGAAGTGATGCCATTAGGAAAATTATAGGAAAAAGAGAACAAAACAGATAGAAGCCCATATAAATAGAAAGAAGAAACAGACCGCTCCCAAGGAATAGGAAAGAAGCATATTCTTAAAGGAAGATATAGTTTCCGGAGACAGAAAGGAGAAATTTATAGCTAGAGTTTTAAATTAGGTTACCATGTGAATTAAGGGAATTGGGTAAATTAAATTAATCCTAATAACCAATGTACTTATTTATATACTAAGTTATTTACATACATCATAGTTATGCATTTTTTTAACACTACCTAACTAAAGTTTGCGGACTGATTAAAGAAGGATCAGATACTCCATAACAAACATAATACCCCCTTAGTTATGATGCAGATAAAACAGAGACTGTTACTAAAAGGAAGATAAAAAGAGAGGAATCAAGAAGTTTACTTTTCACGACATGCTCTCTCAGTAGATTCGGCAAAATTATTAAATGCAGAAGCAACACGTCTGAGGAAGACTTCATGCTCACTAAAATATTCTCCTTCCCTCTGTGACAATTAAGTTTAACCATCCAATTATGCGAAATTTTAAAAGAGGAATAAATAAAGAATAACTATTTACCAATTACTGGAACCCAACCTGAAGAAGATATACAGAAATAGGAAGTAATCTCTTCAAAATATGTAAGAGCCTAGATCCCAACTGTGACACAAAAGAATTTTGGAATAAGCTATAAGTTATAGAATAAAGAAATTCTCTTTTTATTTTCAATATTTGAAATGGATATGTCCGATACGGATAGATCATATCTTGTAAATTATCTCTCTTTTGTCAATCCACGTTTCTGTTTATCCTTTTTTCTCCTTAATGAGCAAAGGATTGAACCGCTTAGAATGATATTTAGAATGATATGATAACTTTTTTGTCTCATTTTTCTTTTTCCACCCATTTTGGATCATCGCATTACAATACAATATTCTTCAGAAATTTCTCTCCACTATTCCTGTGAACTTGGGCAGTCGGCCAATTTTTTTTTTCAAAAGATCCAATATTTTGACAGAACGGAATTCTTTCATTTCGAAATCCTAATTTGAAGTGGCTCTTTCGTTCATTCGTTGGAAAGAGGGAATTTCTTCAAATTTGAGCAATTGAGACATCCGGAAACAATATTTTTTTATTCATTCGTGTACTCTTTCTTAGGCTAGTTCTGTATTCTTTCTAAATTCAAGGGCTAACCGATGACTCACAAATAACAAAGAGGGAATAGATTCAGAAATTCGAAACCTTGTACTAGAACTTATGCTTGATAGAAATATTAGATCGTATAGAGTCGACAAATAAGGTGAGTTCATTAAAAATTCACAGACGAAAAAATGGAAAAAAAAAAAAAACATTCATTCCCCTTCTATATCTTACATCTATAGTATTTTTGCCCTGGTGGATTTCTTTTTCATTTAATAAAAGTCTGGAATCCTGGGTTATTAATTGGTGGAATACTAGTAAATCCGAAACTTTTTTAAATGATATTCAAGAAAAAAGTATTGTCCAAAAATTCATAGAATTAGAGGAACTCTTCCGCTTGGATGAAATGATAAAGGAATACCCGGAAACGCATCTACAAAAGTTTCATATCGGAATCCACAAAGAAACGATCCAATTGATCAAGATGTACAATGAGGATCGTATCCATACGATTTTGCACTTCTCGACAAATATAATCTATTTCATTATTCTAAGTGGTTATTCTATTCTAGTTAATGAAAAGCTGATTATTCTTAATTCTTGGGTTCAAGAATTCCTATCTAACTTAAGTGACACAATAAAAGCTTTTTCTATTCTTTTATTAACCGATTTATGTATAGGATTCCATTCACCCCACGGTTGGGAACTAATGATTGGCTCTGTCTACAAATATTTTGGATTTTCTCATAATGATCAAATTATATCTGGACTTGTTTCCACTTTTCCAGTCATTCTCGATACAATTTTTAAATATTGGATCTTCCGTTATTTAAATCGTATATCTCCGTCACTTGTAGTTATTTATCATTCAATGAATGACTGAAAAATGATCCACCGGATCCCATTAGAATGCTTGTTATTTTGTACAGAAGCAAAATATTCAAAATCTTACTTTTTTTATACACTTCTTTTTTTCTATACATTCCAGCGATTCAGATTCTTTTCCTATTTTAGTAAAAATTTTTCAATAAATAGCATCATTGTGGATAGGGAACTATACTAGCGACCTATCTAATTTTATTGTAGAAATTTTCGGGATCAATGATTGGACCATGCAAACTAGAAAGAACTTGTCTTGGATAAAGGAACAGATTACTCGCTCCATTTCCATATCGCTCATGATATATATAATAACTCGGGCATCTATTTCAAATGCGTATCCCATTTTTGCACAGCAGGGTTATGAAAATCCACGCGAAGCAACTGGTCGTATTGTATGTGCCAACTGTCATTTGGCTAATAAGCCAGTGGATATTGAGGTTCCACAGGCGGTATTTCCTGATACTGTATTTGAAGCAGTTGTTCGAATTCCTTATGATATGCAATTGAAACAAGTTCTTGCTAATGGTAAAAAGGGGGCTTTGAATGTAGGGGCTGTTCTTATTTTACCCGAGGGGTTTGAATTAGCCCCCCCCGATCGTATTTCACCAGAGATGAAAGAAAAGATAGGGAATCTTTCTTTTCAGAGCTATCGCCCCACTAAAAAAAATATTCTTGTGATAGGTCCTGTTCCTGGTCAGAAATATAGTGAAATCACCTTTCCTATTCTTTCTCCGGACCCCGCGAATACGAAAGATGCTCACTTCTTAAAATATCCCATATACGTTGGCGGAAACAGGGGAAGGGGTCAGATTTATCCTGACGGGAGCAAGAGTAACAATACAGTTTATAATGCTACAGCAGCAGGTATAGTGAGCAAAATCATACGAAAAGAAAAAGGGGGATACGAACTAACCATAA
>JANZLC010000201.1:2768122-2782416 GCA_026413385.1 Erythroxylum gracilipes
ATCCAGACACAACGTAATTTACATCATTTACAGACACTCCATCTTGAGGAATCAATATATTCGTTCAAAACAGGCACGCACTTCTCAAGCAAATGGAAAATATTGAACATAAGCATCATCCCAAGCTTTCGTTACATATAATTGTAACCAGTCAGGCCAAACAAAACCCATGCTAATTCTTCCATCTGTTGTTCCACTTTTACAGAATCTGCATCAGAAACCTACCTAAAGTGGAAAAAGAAACGGTCTTTGGCTTCAAATAAGAGACCCAGATGCATTTGACACTGAAGAAACTAAATTAAAGATGGAATAAGCAACTCGAGAGACTTTGACTTCTCTCTACAAATACTTTAAAGCGGAAAGGTAGAAATGAATATTCACCAGTATCTCTGCCTCTACAATCTATCTCAGCGTCTCAAAGATTGACAAACAATTCAACTGGATCAGACAGATAAGAAGATCCCGGGATGATCTGAACAAATAAAGGAACATCTTTCACAGAAGCAACCTAGGGATACAAAAAGCAAACAACAAATGACCCATTAAACCAATATTGACAACTTATACAGCCATACAGAGATTGACCAGGAAAAAGAAAGAAAACATGAGGTAGACAGAAAAAAAAAGGTAGCAAAACCAAACTAGACAGAGAAAAATAACTAGTGCCAATTCATACCAACAGAAAGAAAGTTCAATTCTTTCTCCCCCCCTGTTAGAGAGAGATAGAGAGGGATAGAGATGGGCTGAGAAGAATCAGATGGAGAAGATTTAAGACAACAACAATTTCTGCTGCTGCTGCTTCTGCTTCTGCTTCTGCTTCCTATGTTGTATTTTGTTGGCTAAAAATTACTACTGTTTTCGTTGAGTTGCTTTCATGCTTTTTCTAGTTTTCTTTCTTTTCAAAAAGTTCTCTCTTTTTCTTTTTTTTTTCTTTGTTTCTATGACTTTCATATTAGATTCTAACCTAAAAAATAAAACTACAGTTGCTTTGTTTAATATATTCAAGCTATACATAATAAAGTTACAACCTTTATTACCAAAGCATCCTTCTTTAGATTCTAACCTAAAAAATTAGGTTAGAATCTAATCCCTGTTTCTGTGGGATTAGGGATTCCGCGGGATTGGAGAAAAAGAACGAGGGTAGAAGCGTAATCGGCTAAAGACGTTATTACGAAGACACGCGCCAAAAACCCTCGACTGGGCTATGTCGTACTCCACAGAGCACTTTGCCACTTTCCCTTCTGGTAGTGTTTGTGTTACTAGTTAGTACTATAAACCTATTTCTGATTAAACCAACAATCCACGTGCTGTCATGCGCGTGCGCACCATTCTCCCCCTCCCTCCCTCCCTCTAATTTCAAGTTACTAAAAAAAGTTTTATAAGAATTAAAAATACTATAAATGTTTTACTAGTTTAGACTCTCAATCACTTATTTTGATAAATTTCATTATTCCAGTGACTAAGCTTTTCAATATTACTAATTTGAATATTCAATTGGTCATTTAGTTTGAAAATATTATTTAAATTTAATCGTTAAATAATTTATTGAAAATGTTTGATTTATAAATATTGAAAAGATATTTAAAAATACTTAAATATTAGTTGCAAGACTTAGTGATTCAGCACCAAATTGCAATATCAAACCATCCCAAAAATGACAGTAATTGGCAAAATCTAAGGGGAGACTAATAGAGTAAGGTGCACTCAACTGGCAAAAGTAGAAACTTTTTTTCTTCTTTGAGATTACAGATAAGCAGTTGTCAGGTCAGCTCTGTTGAATTAAACCAAAACAAATTAGGTAAAACAGAAAGGCACTTGTCACTGGAACCAAAGTAATCAAGATGGGTGTAGCATCATGTGAAGTTAAGGGAAGGAACTCTTTATGGCATATAGATAACTTTTTAACTTGACTTGGACACATGAAGAGGAGTTTTCTTCATGTTAAAGTATGCTAATTTGACAACTGAAGAGGAGTTTTCTTCATATTAAAGTATTCTAATTTGACAATCATAGAAATGAAGATCCTTTTGACAAATGTTTCTGCTTCTAAAATTCTGGGTTCTTTTCAAACATGCAAGATACAAGTGTGTAATTTATGCTTTACTTCTTCTAGAGTGTGGCCTTAGTAGAGCATGGGCTTGTTTATTCCTAAAAGTTGCTTGTGTTAGTCTTAGGTCCCAAGAAGTGCTCAAAATAAGTGCTGAAAATCTTCTAAGATGAAACTTGCAGATGAAAATGTGCAAAGAAGAACGGATCATAAAAACTTTGGCCATAAACAGCATAAATAAACGAACAGTATTATTCTCAGCTTTAATTTTTGGATTGGCATCATTAGGTATGTATGATTCTCAACTTTAATCTTCTGGGTTGGCATCATTATGTAACTCAATCCCAATGAGGGTGCTGGAGGTTTCTATCGTATCCACAATGGTATGTACATGCCAAGGGCTGATTGATATCAAAGAAACGACAGGATTAGAATGCTGATGCTCAAAAAAAATCCGAATCATGCCGTACTTGAACAGAACAGTTGCAATGGTATGAGATCTGGTTCTTGGCCAATACAAGGAGGTCGTAGCTTTCTTCAGAAAGGTGCAAAACTTAGTAACTTACATGTTTGTTGGCACCAATCCTACACATCTGACTTTTATAAAGAAATATATTCTGTACAACAGTATGAGAAGAATACAATCAAAATCTCTGAGTAGCAATGTTTTCGTTTCGAATCTATCAGTAAAATACACCAAATAGATTGTTATACCCGTGTTACTGACATACAATAAAGAATAAGCCATCAGCCATTGATCTTCATAATTACCTGGCAATGTACATGAAGGAATAGCGCCCAGAATCCACCACTTTAAAATTAGGAGATACAAAATTGGCATCATTAGTAATTGGGTAGTGAAAGTGTTCTGGTTGGCTGCAGATAGGCTTTGGGAGACAAATCTGTGACATCCCGCCGTGGATTTTAGCCATCTTCATGTTCACAATACCGCCAATCAGTCTACCATCTCCAGTAAATAAATAGAACAACATTTTTGCAGAAAAAAGAGGCCAAAAAGGTAAAGAGCGAGAAGTGCATACAAAAAGTTAACTGCCCAGGCAATATTGCAACAAATGGCAAGAATCATCACATTCACCCCTCATCTCCCCAACAAATCAACAGACCAATAACAGGATTTCTGATTCACTGCTCCAACAGAGCATTTTCAGTTTCTGATAGTGGGGCTGCAGGATATAAGCCAGGCTTAACATCAGTACCATTTTCTTAGTTGAGAAAAATAACAGCTTAAGAATGAGTACGAATAAAGAAGAAAAACAAAAAAGTATTTCTCAAGTTATAATATCTCATAATATTCTGAGAAGATAAAAGATGAGCAAATTGATTGTGGACTACTGCCAGGATCTATACTGCATGTCTTTCAATAAAGTGCTTTTACATATACCAAGATAGTGACAACACAAAAGAATACTACTTGCAAAATAGTTATTAAACATTGTTAATCTTATACGACTACACAAGATCTATAGCTGTCAGCACTTTAGCTTGACATGCGCAAAGGTATATATTGACTTTGAAGCCCTGACATTATCATGGTTCAGAGTGCATGCACCATATAATGAACTGAAAACCTGAATGTCCCCATCACAAATAGGTCATGGTCAGAGCAACATACCAAGTAGATCTTCATAAGAATCTGCTAACATTGATGTGTCCGTTAGTAAAGGAGGAGAGAAGGCACCATCTTGAGGTTCTTTGACGTCATAAAAAGACCTTTTTCCATCTGACATTGCTCCATTTTTGCCAGTACCTGAGAGGAAGCCATTCACATGTTCATATTCACTAAGTGAATCCATCTCACTTAAGAGATCTGGTACATCATCATATGTTCCCACAGCATGACCATCATGGGCATTATCCTCGAGCACTGCAGACTCAATGTGAGATGTAAAAGATGGTTTGCTTTTTGAAGCCACTTTCTTTTCTGGGGTCAGTCGAGAATATCCATTCATATATGGAGGTAAAAAGAAATGCTCGGTAGTTTCATCTGATTGATGCTCTTGAGACAAACCCAAATAGCAGGATTGCATAGACAAAGCTGCTTCTCTTACAGATCTTTTTAGATTTTGCACATACAAATGGTCACTATCTGCATAGAGAGAAGAATAGAAATCAAGTATCTAAGAGAACCTATTTAAAGACCAAAATCAAATGCACTTAACAAAATATAAAGCCTCTAAAGAACTTTAAGCTCATATACATGAATGCATGACATGAAAGTGATAATAAAGGGAAGAACCAAACCCTGTGAGGGATTATCTAAGCAGTTATTTGCAAATGCTTGGTCCAGAGATTGCCTTCTTGACAGATTTTCCACCTTGTTCATTTCAGAAGATGTTTGCCTCCTCTGTACATTTCCACTCTTTCCAGAAGAATTTGGAGTTAAACAAAACAGCTGTGGTAATTTCAAAGCGTGGGGGCTAGCAGAAACCTTGTCAAGTTGAACAGCAGACATTTTCAAAGTCGCATCGGCAACGTCATCTGAGCTACTATCCTAATTGTATACAGAAAAAATAAACTATATAAGGAATTATTTAAAGCTAAGAATATTTATTCTTTAAGGCATATACACTGACCATTGTCCTTCCGCTGCTCTGAGCTTGCATGGGTGATGTTGCTCGGCCACAATGCCTATTCATTGGTGGCATACTGGATGAAATATTATTTACTGTCTCTGTACATTCTTCAATCGACTTTTGTATTGCTGGAGCCACTTCCTTGAGTTGATTAATAAGCACCTAAGCAGAAAAGTTTTAAACAAGAAAAAGCTTCAGCAGAGGGGGAAAAAAGGTAAGTTTTTACTGTTGTTACAATTTCACCCGTTTTTGCGAAAGTACCTATGCTAGTTCAACCATAATTCTAACAGTTATTTACCAAAAAAAGAAATTTCTAACAGTTTTACCACCCTAAACTATAATGCACTAGGAACACATGTACATCAATATTTGTCAAAATCTAAACAAAATGCTCAACCAAGTACTTAAGCACTTTAAAACGAGTTAGCCACTTGCAAAATGCAAGGATAAACCTAGTCCAGCATAATTATAGAAAGAAAGGGAGGAGAAAGAGAAGAAGAAAAGATAACCTTCAGTTCAATCACAGAGAGAGGTAAGAGAAGCAAAGTTTACCAATTTTTTAACAACATCCTCAAAGCAATTCATGGGACACCCCCAAGTGTTTAGAGGAAGGTAAGGGAAAAGATAAAAGCCTGCCCGGATTGTAAAGATTTGCTAACACTCTAGCATAGGAATAAAATCAATATAAATCCTAAATTTCTTCGCAACATACTTGAGCCTCAAGTCCTTAAACCATCGAACTGCATCAACGCTCCCTCACTTTGAGCACAGGCATGAATAGAAGTCATAAGGAATCAAAAATCCATAACCCAAAGCACTTCACTAAATTGCCGGCAAAAAATGCAGACACTAAAATTGAAGTAAATATATGGAGAATACCAGCCTTCATTTCCTATGTACAAAAAGTCTTTACCTGAAAACTAGCCAAATGTTGTTGATGCTCCACAAGAGTCGCAGCTAAAGATTCAGCATGGCCACTTTTACCACCCTCATTTGAGCTTCGTAATATATCTGGACCTTCTCCATCATTAGCTTTTGCCTATTGAACAATTTCCGAACAAAGAAACACCTCACTATGTCATAATTGAACATAAATTCTCATTTAACAGTTCAAATTGTATAAGACTCAAATGATTATATATACAATCACAATCTTGATCCCAATAGGAAATATAAATTAATCAACTTAGGGATAGAACTGCAGGGTATAGTTTTAGAATGTCCAATCATTTTCTAAGCCAATCTTACCATGACCATCAAGAAAATCTTAACTGTAAACTTGGAAAACAAAGAGGAAAAACATTTTGTGACATCCTAGTATTAAAATTGTAGCAAACACACAGGTAAGAGATTGAGCTGAAAATTTGAACATGCAGGACTATCAATTGGGCATTGATTCACCCAAAAAATCAACGCTACATCATATCAGCAAAACAATATATGAACCTAAAATCTAAGAATCTTACTAGATGAAGTGACTGTTTATGAATACGTTGCAATGCATGAGTCCAGCGCCTAATAATTTCTGCTACATCAACTGTGGGTTGGACTCTCCCACCTCTATTCTCAACTTGAGAATGTTTGCCGTCCATTATCTGTGGATGAAACGAATCTTGTTCCATCTCATCCAGATGTGCATCATAATAAGGAACCTCAGTACTCCGATCCATGGCTGAGAGCAAAGACGATCCAGAAATGCGATACCTAAAAAGAAAAATTATGCTTTGATATAAAGTTAAAAAATGGCATCTGCAGCATCCAAAAAAACAAGATCTATATATTACTTGCCTATGTTCTCGGTGAGCAATGAGATCCTCAATTGGACCAGAAGCAAGAACTTCATGCTGACCTGTAGATGAAGTTCATAGATGAAAATACATGTTTAAACATGATATGTGACAGATTACCTGTAAACCAGGAATTACCAGCTAAGTACAAAGAGGAATGAGAACCTCAGCCTTAAACATGGCAAAGCCTAAATTAAACATAATGGCAACAGCAGTTAGAGATGAATTCCCAAAAGTAATGACAAACTTGAAGGTTTTTCCTTCATTGTAAATTTTGCATGGAATGGAACCAAGTCAGATACCAATTCTTTTGTTACAAATAAGTAAAAAAGAAAACTCAAGAAGGAAAACCTAGAAAATGAGAAGAAATATGTAATCAACAAAATATAGTAGAATTTCCAAAAACGATCATTATTAACATGAAGGAAACAAGGGGTAGGAGTAGTTCAAATTTTGTAACTGAACCAAAATCAGAAGTACCAAAGATTCTTACTTTCACGAGATAGAATAGAATCCCACAAATGGGTAGCTTTTGACACTAAATGGGAATTCTGACTAGAACTTGATACAAGATCATCCCATAGTTCTCCTTCCAACTTCACTTTATTCCTCAAGTCATGTAGTTTTTCCAGCTCTTGTTGCAAAAAAGCCTGACATGCATGTATTTTTCAGAGAACTCTGTGAGCAAACTAGGTATTTGTATAATAAAATTCTTCAAGTAAAAAGCACGACTTTACCTCCTCGGCACAAAGCCCACGAAACTCTGCAGTCATTTCATGAGCCAGATTTGACCACATAGCCTGTCTCTGCACAGCTGTTTCTGCATTTTTAAGAAACCTCCTTCTTTCAAGAGCTATTCTAGCCTGTTTAAAAGAACAGATTCACCACAAAACACAGCCATTATAAATAAAAGCAAAAGTATGAAACTTGCGACCTAAAGAAAAGATATGAGGTGAGAGCACACCAAGCTCCCCACCAATAAAAATAAGAATTGGAAACGGAAATCAGAAAGATCATTTCAAAAAGAACATATAACAATTTGAGTAATGTTTATCTTGACACAAAAGACATGAGATGCATGAAAGACATTCAGCTTCCCCACCATCAATGTAAAATGAAAAAGTCTGGAGGTTAGTCTTTCATGTTATGTTCACCTCACATGGGAGTAGAGATTGACCCACATGCCTATCATCACTACTCCCTTGCATCAAATGATGAACTGTGAAAGATTACAGTACCCTAGCTACTCGTAGCATAGTTGGAATTGACTTAATAATTTTGACAAAGAGATCTGTGAAGGTGTTAATATCATTTCATAAGTGCTATCCTCAAACACTTTGATCAGTGTTTAATACAAGAGGTAACAACATTAGTGGTACCTTAGTTACAGGAAGCAAAGTAGTTGCATGTTGAAAGGCTACATCTGTTATGGAAGCTGGCAATGGATTTGACGCCACATCAACTGCAAATGTCCGTCTATGAACTTCTCGTAAAGCATGCAAAGAAAGTTGCCACAGAAGTTCAACGAATCTGCAGAGTTATCAATAGCTTCTTCAAGTAAGTACTCAATAGACTGCCAGTCTGAAACTTCTGATTGGTTTTTATTCAGTTACAAAATATATTGTCTGGGTTCATATTGTAATGGCAAATGCAAAACTGCTTAAACATTAGAACCGACCAGCAAAACCAACTAAAGAACAGAAGATGCAGCAGCAATAAAGCCCATTTTTCATCAGCTCTTCCTGACTGGAAAAACACCTAAAAGAGAAACTTAGCTTTACAGTTACGACCAGAAGAATTGAACTGTAATATAGTTGAATCTAATTGGCTCAATACACACCGAACATTATAATCATATTTTCAGCTCCTTTACCCAGCTATCACATGGAAGCCTTCTATTAGAGGCAGAAAGTGATAAACTTACCTCGGACCACAACAAGTAGCAAGCGAAGAAACCCTTGAATTGCTCCTGGGAAGCGCTCCCTGGGATTCCAGCTCACTAATAATCCCTTGAACAACCTAAATAAGCATAACATTTCTGATTCAAAAATTCCCTATTACAAATAATTCACTGCCGAAATCAAACCCAATTAAATCTCATACAAAGCCAATAAAAGAAAAAAGAAAATTGAATTACCTTGCGAAAATCGCGAGACTGCGCTGAATCGAAAATGGGCCACACCTTATCGAAATCCTAAAAGATCGAAACAGCATTAATCAAAACCAGGGCGAAAAATCAATCACTAAAATAATCAATCAAAAAAGAAAAAGAATCAGATTACTTTAGCGGACTGAAGAGGGCCGCGAAGAGAGGAAAGGATGAAGTAGAGGAGCTGTTCGCCCAGTTTAGGGTTGGAGTGGCGGAAGAGTCCAACCCGAGGAGAGGAATTGGAGGGTCCGAGTCCGATGATAGTTGGATCCATACCTAATAGCAAACAGTTGGTGTACATTGCGCTCTCTAAGTCTATCTCTCTCTCCTTCTCTCTGTCCATCGTCATCTAACCAACACTCTCTCTTCCTCCTCTCTTTCGTTGTTTAAGCTTTTGCTCTTCCCTATTGTTTTTTGCTCCTCCTGCTACTGGTTGGCCCTTCTCGCTTTCTTTTCCAAAATTTTTTCCTTCTAATGATTTGTTTAAAATGTAAGTCCCCCTAAGGTTTTGAATTTACGATATGGACCCAAAGCTTGTTCTTTTATTTTTTTAAAAGTGATTTTTTATTTATATTTTTTATAATCTAATTTACTATTACTTAAATATATATTATTTGATTATTTAATATATTAATTTTAGAAAGAATTATGAATAATTTAATTTTGCTTATTAATTTTATTTAATTTTTTTAATTAAATTCAATAAATTAAATTAAATATATCTTCAAAATATCAAATCTTAAAAATTTTGATCTAATAATACAAATATTATTTTATAATATCAATTAATTTTAAATTATTTATTTTGATAAAATAAAATAATTTTAGTAATTATTTGTAGTAAATATTATGTAAGATATTAAAATAAAAAATTAGCATCCTTTTTATAACAAAGTTTAGACCTTTTGATAGTTTAATTTTATTGTAATTATTACCTCAATTAAATTTTAATTAAAATTATAAATAATTATAATTTAATATCAGTTGAGGTTAAATAAAACCTAATATTATATACTGGTCTTTATTTATTAAATATCTCATATTTAACTTTTAAATTTTATCTAACTATAAAATTAAATATAATTTTATTAAATTACATTTTCTCTCTTTAGCTAATAGCTACGATTAATTAGTTTTAAAACACGCTAAAAGTGAATATAAATTATAATCCTAATTTGTGTTTACTACTAGTTTATCTTTAACTTTATAATTAAATAATATATATTCATAAATAGAAATTGTCATTTAGCAGCAGTTATGACTACTTAAGATTACCTTTTCGTGTAACTTTTTTGATAATTTATTCATTTTATTTACAATATTTTGATCAAACATAAAATATGAAATTAATTTATATTCTTCAATCATTTTAGTTTTAAACTTTAGTATTTGATTTCATTAATGACATTTGAAATATTATTTTTAAAATATCATTTTATCTTAGTCTAAGAATTCTTTAATTAATACTATTTGAAAATAATATAATATTTTTCTTTAGTCAAAGATTTCCCAAATTGATAACGAAACATTTATCCTGACTATTTTAAGACAGTAAATTATATATTTATCATTCAACAATTTCCGTATAACTCATATCATATCTAATTAATAATAAATAAGATATCTATGAATATGATATGTCATAATATTATTAAAATACAATAATCATTATATGAGATGCTTTAAAAATCATCACTTGTATAGTTGTAGCACCTCGTACTTGATAATGAAATTGGCATACCAAATATTACCATATTTTTAAATACTTAATACTTCAAAACTAAAACATTTTCTATTTAAAATCTTATTATTCTAGTAATTAGTATTCATTTTATAAAAATTTATACAATGTTTCTTCTATATTTACTTAAAACCTCCTACAAGAAACTTCAATACACTTCTCATGTTGTTACTCAACTATCCATCTTCATGTCAAACTCCGTGACAAAATAATTTACCCATCTTCCAATACATTTCAATACATCTAAACCAAATTTGATACATAACTTATATATATTTATATATAATTTACAATAAAATCCTGTAAAATCTTTCACTTCTTTATGTGTTCATGTCATAACCAAAAATAAAATAAAAATTTGTAGTACATCTATCTCCAAATATTTCGAGATCCTCTATGTGACTCTTATTTTGTAGCAGATCTACCACAGTTTTCTTTTAATTCTCTTTAAAACCTATTCGCAAAAAAAGAATCCACATGCTAAGCTATAGTCTTGGTGGTTTTCAAGCAACTTCATTTCTCATTCAATTCAATCCATTTAATCATAACAGACATAATATATAATTTTTTCACACATAAATATCTTCATTTATTTCTAAGCATAAATAGGTATTTAAAATCAAGTTATGAAATACAAACATGTATCTATTTTAACAATTCATATATAATTACACAATGATGAATAAATTGTACAATTTAATTTAAAATCAATTACTATTTTCATTTAAAGTTACTTAATATATATATATAGTCGCGCGTGTGTGTGTGTGTCTATATATATATATATATATATATGTATATATATATATACAATACATACATAAGTAATTTTTTTCAGCCCTACCTTCAGCTCGAGTTTTGGGTAGAACAGTGGTATCAAAGCTAAGGTCTTAGCACCACATCGTGAGTTCGACTCCCCCTATCCGCAGAAATGCGCAGGAGTACTCAATGGTTCTTTGAACGTTCGCTAACCAGCGGATGCGTGGTGGACTTAAGTAATTTGATTTCGCCCTACTTTCAACTCGAGTTTTGGGTAGACTACTTTCGGGGACTTTTTTGAATATCAACAGAGGTAGTCCATGAAAGAGCCTATTGTTGCATTATCGACTAAGCTAAATCCGGAGAATAATGCGATGGTTGGGAGAGATATCACTGACCAGATTCACCCTGAATTTGGGATTCATGACATTATAAGTGCTGTGGAGTTTGTTCCCGAAACAAATCCGAATGAAGTCCAACATAATGGTCGTCCACCAGACCTTCCGCTACATGATTTCGATGTTGTTATGGCTGATGAGGAAGACCGACCACATGCTGTCCTTGGTGACACGAGTCTTGTGAATGAGGTTAATTTAGAGGGGTGGGGTTTCGACCAACCTCGCAATTGATTTTTTTTTATCAATTTGTGTTTATGATTTTATCGTGGAATTGTCAAAGAGAGGGAAGCGCTTCCTTTTTATGTGCTTTAAAGTTGTTGTTGCAGAAGCATAAGCCTTTTATCTTAGTTTTGTTGGAGCCTCGGATTAGTGGTGATCAGGCAGATTCAGTCATCTCGCGGATTGGGTTTCAATTTTCACACAGGTTTGAGGCGACGGGTTTCTCTAGTGATATTTGGGTTCTTTGGAATGGTGAATGGAAGGTAGAGGTCCTATAGTCGAACTCTCAATTTATCTATTGCCGAGTGTGGGAGGGAGACTGTTGGACCCTGAACTTTTCTTGGAAGTTAGAATTATTAAATGAAATTAAATGAGGAATTGGTGGTGATTTATTCATGTGCAAAGAAAAAGGAAAATTCTTGAATTTGAAATGATATGCAAGATTTAGGTAGTGAATATAGTAAGTTGATGAAGAGTGAATAATTGATTTTAGTTTTTGATGATTATGAGATTTTTTTGTAAACTTGTATGTGTTGTGGTGACATCCTTTATAATTGAGAAAGTGAGCTAGTACAATTACTGTTCATGTGGCTTCTTTGAAATTTGAATTTCTCAGACTTTAATGTATTGGGGCTAGAAATGCCCACTAAATCTTTGTAAGAACTTATATTTTGATGTTAATGAAAGATATTTAGTTTTCATTTGTGTTTTCCTATGCTTGTTCCAAAAGTCACTTTGCATTGTTTTTGTAACTTTTCATAAGGGTAGTTTTTGTATGTTCTGGTTTGAGGACAATTTATGAACTGATATAGGTAAATTAGATCAAGTAGCCTTCTTAAAAGTTGTAGAGAAATTTCATAGTTTTCCAACGATGTATAGTATGCCATTTTTGGATGTGGGAGTTGAAAGATATGAATTTTTTTAAAAGTTGTATGCTGTCTAGGATGGAAATTTCGGAACAGAAGTTTTGATTGGATTTTTGACCCTTATAGAGGTAGAAATTATTCTTAGTGTCTTCATGAAGGTTGTAGATTATGTTTGTATCTTTCCATTGATATAAAGTATGACATTTTTGAACAATGGAGCAAGAAGATATGACTTTTAGAAGTTCCATCACTGTTAGGTTGTCATTGATTGGACAGCCACTTTAAGGTGGATTTTTCACTACTTTAGAGGCCGATTTGGTTTTTAAGTTCTTCATGGAAGTTGTAGAGTTTTCTTTTAACTTTCCATTGATATCAAGTTTGTACAATTTGGAGTTTTGAGTAAGAAGTTATAAATTATGAAAGTTGGGATGTTGGAAGAAGAAAGACTAGAGTTTCCCAATCGATCACTGTAGGTGAATTAGTCGACTAACAGTCTTCGACTAGTCGACTAATTGTCATGTTACTTGCATTAGTCGACTAATAGTTTTCGACCAGTCGACTATTGTCATATTTTCCTGCCAACCTCTCTCCACTCTTTTGATTATAACTTTTCCACCTGACCTTCGATTAACCTAATTCTTAAAGCGTTATATTTCTAAGACATTCTTCTACCTCTCCATAAAAATTTATGGATTTTGAGATTAAATTGAAAAATATTGATTAGATCAAAGTGAGAGGATCGGTTGAAAAAGTATGAACATGCTTCAGTATTTTGGTGATATCTAGATCTGTAGAGATCCGAATGAGGTGATTCTTGATCCTAATTAAACTAGAGACATTGGGCTACAAGTTATCTGAAGGAATCAAATTTTAATTTAGTCTTTAAGACTTTAAATTTCTGGAGTGAAGTTGGGTATAGTGTACAATCTCGGTTTAGTAACAGTCCAAAAGTGTTTGGGCTATAACTTTCAAATTTCTAAACCAAATTGAGTGCTTTTAGTGTCTATGGAAACATAAGACATAGAAGAACATTTCTCTAGAAGGAAGTGTTATCAAATTGCTTCATTTACCTGATCAAAATAAGGAGTTAAGATGTCAGTTTTAAAGATAAAATGAGGGGAAAAATGGGAAGATCACTTAAGTTGTTAAGTTGTAAGGCTTATAAGGAGGGGTAGTTTGGTCATTTGGCTTCATTAAAAGAACAAAAGAAGGCTTGTGTGTGTTAGGAGAAGGGAGGAACGAAAATTAGAAGAATAAGAGGAGAGTGAGTTTCGGTTGTGAGAAGAAGAAGAGAAAAAGAAGAACAAACTTAGGGTTTCATCTTTTCTTGCTTTAGAAGAGTGTTTTCAAGAGTTTTTCAAGAAGGAAAACAAGAAAGAGGAAGATTTGATCTTCCTTTAGAGCTAAAGAACACAAAAATCGTGGGAAGAGATTTAAGGTAAGTTGCTTAAAATCTTATGGATTTTTGAAGGGGTTTTGGTTCAAATGGCTTAGGAAAAGTATGGGAATGAGTGTTCTATGATAAATTTCATGTTTTGTTTCCTTAGGTTTTCCAATTTTTAAGATCCCTTTTGATTTAGGGTTTTGTGATTTTGAAGAAATTCAAGGGAGACAAGAGGAGCTAGAGGAAAGGCATCTTGAACAAGTATAAGCATGGAAATAAGGTGGGTTTCATGTTTATGATTTAGTAATGAGCCACTAAGCTTTCTTTGTTTTTCGAAATCAAGAAATAAA
>JANZLC010000201.1:2783005-2820207 GCA_026413385.1 Erythroxylum gracilipes
TATAATCTTAATTCATTTATCACAGTGTTGATACTATCTTTGGATCCTAAATTTAATCGAACTAGATGTTCACCATATGCTTCAACATTTATGGGTGAATGTAGTATATTCCTTATATCCATTCTATGCAGATCATAGAGAAACTCAGACTAAAGGGTCCAACACGCTTCCTTACCTAGTTTCTGTTTGACCAAAATATTGTCGGGTCGTACCATGAAGCTTTTACTGAGCGTTTCATCCCCAACCTTAATCCTTAAACATAGAACCATGGTAACTCTTCTGTAGTTCCTTCAACAATACTCAGCACAGCCTTGTTTCGTTTCCTACCTCAAGGTGTGAGAAAATAGTTAAGGAAGTAGGTGGAATCTTTTATTCATAAGTTTTCTATGAGGCACAGAATGAATATAAGAAAGAGGGAGTTTTATTGATGAGACATAGTGAAGTCGTGCATGTAAGAGAGGGTGTTTGTTGATCGATGATCTCTTTGTTCAACTATCCCCCTATTTATAATAGATGTACTACTATTCACATATGACACGTCTGACTAAGGGACAGACCGATATTTTGTTACATGGTCCTAACCATAGATATTTTTCATATGAGGACAATCTATTGCTAATTGACGGTATTTAGATAGACATGTGACTTATGTTACAGACGACACGTATCTTCCGGATACATCTTTGATATCTTTAATCAAGATCTTCCTTTGGTGCTGGCTGGTGTTGAACTGTTATCTTCGAAGTGCAACTGGGACATGTATTCTTGGGATGTTGTCTAAACTAACAAATCTTGAGTTGAGCTTGATCGCTTGATTTTTTTACTCCTGTTTTGAGTAACTTCATCTTTGTCAATAAAAAATTATAAGCCGCTACTGGAGTAGTTTTGGCTAGTGATATCATAACAGATGAATGTATCTTTTGTCCTCTATAAGTCCGAAATCCTTTTTGAAGCTAGCTTCTAGTCTTTGAAGGACTATCCTAATTCCTATTGCTCTTTTGTAATGGATATCTTTTTCTTTGAATTTAACATAATCTTTGGTTTTTTCCTGATTTATAGTTATTGAGAATGTATCTGCTTTTCCAAGCTGTATTAGATGGTAAGCTGTATAACTACCATATTTATCAAAATCTGGTCCTGCGGACAGAAATTTTAATACAAGAATATCTTTGGGAGATATAGTAGGGTTGTTGAGATAACAATCTCGTACTCCATCTTTTATCCATTATGGGAGATAACGTATCTCAGGAAAATTTGGTAATGATAAATATATCGAATTTAAGGCTCCAAAATCATACCAATATCTTACCTCTTGTGGATCAGAATCTTGCAAATAATTGATCCTAGGATATATTCCCGAGAAATCAATATATCGAGTTTCACTATTTGACAAATGAAATAATTCTTTCATCATCTTTTGTTGTTGTTCTACTTCAGGATGAATCATTGATATGTCTTTCATATCTGTGAGGTGGTAGATGAGCTGGGTGTAGAACTAGGAGTAGGATTTTTCTGAGGTCATAAATCGATATTCATTTTTTCAAATGAGAGTTATTGGAGAAACTTTGTTTTTGGATGTATGGGTATATCTGGATGGTGTGTAGACTGCGTTATATATTCTACTATCTTGAGGCTCGAATTCTCATAATTATCAATATTCATTTGGATGACATTACTACCTCGTTTTATCACGCTAGATACTTTTATTGTCAGTCTTGGAAGATTAGCAATATCGAGAAAGTCTAAGACCGTATCTTTAATAGATTTAATCTCTGTATCCATCTTTCGGATTTCTTCAAGTATCTGTTGTCGCAGGTCTTCCATCTCTTGTAAGAAAATCTGCTAGAATATTTTTGTCAGATTTCACAATTTCTATATCAAAATTGTAGTTAGAAAATAATATCTGCCATCTAATCAATCTTTTATACCCAGGTGTGCTTGGTAAATTATTATGAATGAAGGCTTTTACCTGGGTATTATCCGTTCTGAGTAAAAAACTCTTTGGAAGTAAAAAGTAATAAAAAATTTTACAACTTTTTACAACAGCTAATAATTCTTTTTCATTTATACGATATCTACTTTCAGTATTGGTAAAGGTTCCTGAACAATATCTACATAAACTTTCTCCTATTTTTTCATTATTATGATAATCTATTTTCTTTAAAATTCCACTCCAATAATTTTCTGAAGCATCAGTTTCTAATATTAAATTATCTTCCTTATTTGGTAAATACAATTTTGGTAAATTAGTACATAATTTTTTAATATCTTTTACCTTGTTTTCTAATTCGGGGGTGAAGCTAAATATCTTGTCTTTCTTAAGTAAATCCTGAAATGGTTTTCGTAATTGAGCTAAATTTTGAATAAAATCTAAAGCATATGTTAAGATTCCTAAAAAGCTTTGTACTTGCTTTTTATCAATTAATTTATCAGGAAATTTAGAAATCTTTTCTAATATATGATTCTTAAGTTCTATTCCTTGTCCTTCTACTTGCATTCCTAAAAACTCTACTTTGTTTTGTAATATTTTTTATTTCTTTTTTGATAATCCTAATTCATGGGTAACACATATATCAATGAAATTGTCTAGATGTTTTAAATGGAGTTGGATATCTTCAGATGCTATCAAAATGTCATCAACATATATAAATATATAGGAATAATCTTTAAAATATTATCCATTTTTCTCTAAAATATTTGAGGTGCATTTTTTAATCCAAAAGGCATTACTAACTATTCATAATGTCCTTGTGGAGTAGAAAATGTTGTATAGGGAATACTATCTGAATGCATTTTGATTTGCCAAAATCCACTTTTACAATCAAGTTTTGAAAAGATTTTTTTATTTCTAGTTCTATTAATTAAGCTTTCTTTATGTGGAAGAAAATATCCATCAAATATAGTATTATCATTTAGTCTTTTATAATTTATCACCATTCTTGCCTTTCCTCTAACTTGCTCTGCATGTCCTCTTACTATAAATGCAGGTGAGCTATGAGGTGACTGACTTGATCTAATAAATCCAAAATCTAATAATTCTTTTATCTGTATTCCAAATTCTTTCTGATCTTCTTCATTATATCTCATGGGTTTTACTCTTATTACTTCATTTTTATCTATCATTTCTAACTTAGCATATATCTGGTTTTTATCCCAAAATTTTAAAGGATTTTCAGTATAACACTGTTCTAATTTAGTTATAATTTTATATATTTTTGTGTCAAGTTGTCTTAATCCTGTCTGTTATTGTAACAAAGGTTTGGTTTTTGGAAAATTTGGTTTGGTTGTATACCCTATATCACCACGCTGGGCTGTGCAAGGGATAAAAGTGATAAGGAATGGTTTTGCATATGCTTTTTTATGTCGCTTGACTGTTATCAAATGATGACATGGGGTTTTAAACAATATCTGATTAGCTACTGTATCGAAGGTGATTTTATGAAATAGTAGTAGGAAATTATTTCCTAATAATATATCAATACCAGTATTATGAAAATAGAATGGTGGACATTTTATTAAAAATTATCCTAATAAAATTATCGGTTGTTCAACTCCTCTATTTATTTCTATCGTATGATTTGATATATCTTTTCCTTTTATTAAGGGTAACTCTTTATGATAATGTTTTGGAAAACAATCTGTTTTACATAAACATGCTCCTAGACCACTATCTATAAATGCAACAAAATATTCTGCTTTATATTCCTTATAGGTTATTCCTATAGGAATATATATACTATTTGGACTTGTCATTTAGGAATATATATTGATTTTCCATTATAAGTTATCTTTATTCCATAAGAATTTATCTGATATGGCTTAACAGTTTCAAGGAATGTTATTCCTAACATTATTTCTAAAGTATCATTAAATCCTTCTTTTTCAATTAATAATCTGATTGGTAATATATTTTGTCCAAATTTTATGAGAGTCTCTATGGCTTCATCTATCGTATGTAATTCACCATTAAAATTTGTATATTAGTGAGGTTCATCTAATTGATATTTTTGTAAATTATTACAAAGTTTATAACTAATATAATTCCCATTAGCTCTTGTATCTATTAATATATTGATTGGAACAAAACTGGTTCCATTATAATATCCTCCTTTTATCTTATAATTTCTAAAATTATCATTTTTAGCCAGGATTAAATTATTATTATATCTATCCAGACTTAATTGTCATGTTATAGGTCTTCCTATGACTCCTGTATTTATAAAGGATAATCCAGCTGGTATATTATTTGTTATCATTAAAGGTTTATCATGTAAATCTAATTCTAATGGTCTTGACCCTATTTCTTATATCCTCGGTAGACTTGGCATTTGAATTTGGCAGACTTCATTGAATAAATAAGGAAAGTTTATCGTATCTTTAACTATAAAACATTCTAAATGATGTGTATTTGATAAGGCATATGAAATTATATAAGTTATCGAATAGGGTCTATTTTGTTGTTTAAAGAAATCTTTTCTTTTGAAATCTTGTATTAAACTTAATGTTTTATCAAAATCTTTATCATGTATATGGTAAGAAATTCGAGGGTATATATTGAATTTCAATTTACCATATTGCAAATTTCCTTTAAGGATTCCTAAACAAGCTTCTTCTCTATTTATTATCCTATTATTCATTATGGCTAATTCAATAGGAGTATCTAATCCTTCTTTAAAAGTTGATTTTATTATAATCTGTATGGCTCCAATATGTATCCATCCAAGTGTATTTCTTATTTCGGGTTTAATCTTTTGTAATTTTTCTTGAATATCTTTTTTAGCTAAAAGAGGTATCATTACCTTATTAGATGCTATAGAAACCTCTATAGCTCTTTCCTGTATATTTAATCCATAAAATAAATTATGATTTCTAGGTTTAATTCCTAATCTTTGTAAAGCACTAACTTTAAATCCAGAATAATTTGATAAAGAAAATTTTTCATTTTGAATATGATTTAATTTTTTCTTATCTATTAAAAATTTCTTGTCTATATTCTCCATGTTGCTCTACTTGATTATCTATAGTAGGTTCACTATCATTATGACTTGCATTATTGATTTCCATTTATTCTGTATTTTCTTCTTCTGAGGTATACTTTGTATCTGTTATGATAAAAATACTTTTCATCTGAGCTTATATTGAAATTATCTATTTGTATAAATTCTCCTGCTCTTATCATCTCCTCAATATCCTCATCTATTTCAATATTCTTTTTATTCTTCTCATTTCTTCTAGGACAATTATTAGCATAATGATCTATCTCTTTGCAGTAATAACATCTACATTCTTTTGGATTAGTTTTCCTTCTTCTATAAGTAGGCTTATATGTTTTCTTATATCCTTTTCTTTTATAATATCTTACTTTTCTTTTCTTAAAATAGGGCTTTCTATATCTATAGCGTTTTCTCTTTTTATATTTTCGTTTGATCTTTCCATAATAATATGGACTATCACATCCTATCATTATTGGCATTTTAGGTTTATCACAACATAAAGAAATTCTTTTCTTTAATCTTTTACTAGCTCTAGCCAAAATAGCATCAGCACACCAATTACTTAATTTATCTCTAACATGTTCTATTCTTTTTCCTAAGGTATCTATATTTCCTGGATTATATGTATCTATTAGTTTTGATCCCCAAGGGTCTGGAATCTTAACAAAAAATAATGGTAAATAATTACTTGTATCCGAAACTTGATTATAAATATGATAATAATAATCTTGAAAAACACAAATATATTTTTCTATTTCACATATATCACATAATTGTAATCTTATCAGAGCAGTAGTGTATCTAGTAATTGTATTTGGATCTTTAACATATTTACCTCCTCCATGGAATTCTAATCTAAAAGTTTCAACTACCGTTGTTATAAAATTATCTGGATAAGCATAAATTGATTGTTTAGTATCTTCATTAAGATTTTGCCAAAATCTTTGTGAACTATTTAATAATGTTTTTTTCATAAATTCTTTCAATAGTTTCAAAATCCATTTTATTAACTACAACAACTATCCTTAAAGCAGTTTCCCATTTATCTATTGCATCTTCAATATTAGCAATACAATCTAAATTTAAATAGATTCCAAAGAGATTTACTGTATCAACTTTCATTTTTTCATAAGGTGTATATTTATCTGAATTTATTCTTGTATGCATTAATCATGCATATCCTGTGACTGGTCTATTAAAACTCTGTTCTGGTTTTTTACGTACATGTGGGTTTCTACTAGAACTAGGGATATCTGTAATATTTGGATTTTTAGTTTTTATTCTTGAGGGCTTAATATTGATAAAATTATCATGTAGATCTAGATATCCATTTTGTGTTACTAAATTATCTAGTTCTGGTGAAATATCTAATTCACTATCTGAACTATTACTGGTTGACATTTCTTAATTTTTCTAAATGTATCTTAAAGGGATCTTTAATAATATCGGTATCACTTTGTTCTTTGATACTTATTTGCTTTTCTTTATCTGATTTACTACTTATTTTTTGATTTATCAAAGATTCTAAATCTAAAGTCATATGTTCACAATATTATAAAATCCTTTGCTCATAATACATTATGGTTTTTTGTAGTTTTATTATTTCTTTATCTATTTTTAAAGAATTATCTTCTTCCACAAGTATCTTAAACTCTTTATTCATTTCTTGCTATTATACAAGCAGCTTATATAAATACGAAATAGTATAAAACATAACTCAAAGATAACAACATAAACATAATAACTTAAAGATAATAAATATATCGACAAACAATAAAAGTCTATGCTCTAATACCATCTGTGGTGTACGGTGTACGATGGGTGTGTGTGTGTGTGTATATATATATATATAATGGAATTGTATTGTCGAGGTAGATAAGTGAAATTTTAAATTACGAGATTGGGTTCTCGAAACCTTATAGTCTTTTTTTAATAATATTTATACATCAAGACTGAGCTCTCGGAGTTATGTAGTTTATAATACAAATCAAATATCTTACACCGGAATCGAGCTCTTAGAGTCATACAGTCCGGTAATATATATCATGACGCAGTACTGCTAACACCCTAATTGGCATGTCAATCATATCACATTCTTCCAATTCCTATCTAATTTACTAAGGGCAAATATGATGAAATTCTATTTAAATTTCATAATAAAAGCTCATAATAACCAGTTCAAGCTATTCTATATTCGATCAAAGTAAATGTCTTTTTTTCTTCCGTTATTAGTTTTAATTTAATTCATACAACATTTAATACATATTCATCTAACCAATTTGCACAAAATAACATGCACATCAAGTTTATCAAGTCAAACATAATATATACCAATTGGAAAAATGCAAATTATAAGTCTAAAATCTCAATTAATCACATATACTACTTCATTTAATAACCAACTAAATATTTTTAACAACAATTTTATAAAACCTCAATTTAACTCAAGAACCCTAAATTTCCTAATGCATATTTTTTAGGAAAAAAGTATAATTGCAAAAACACATACCAAATTGATGTGCAAATCTTCAAATTAAATTTCCATAAACCTTTAATTTCATCATCAATTTCTTATTTCTTCTCTTTCTCTTCCTCTCTCTCTCCTTCAATTCATCTTCTTTATCTTCATAATATTGCATAACAAATTCAATTTCATGCATTTTATTCATCAATCCATGCAATGCACTAAAATTATGCACTACAATTAATCAAACTCTATTAACTTATCTTATAAAATTTCGGATACTATTTACCAAGAACAATCATATTCTTTTTATTCATTTTTTCCTATATTCGGGATCGTTTCATTGCTCCTCGATAAATACACACACATATATTATTATACACATCTACATAAATTACGCCTCTCTTTCCACGCTAATGGTTGTGGATTCTGTTTTTCCTCTGAAGAGAAGGAGGGTGACGACTGCAATTAACTCCATGGAAGCTAAGGTGAGTCGATCTGGATTTTCTGTCTGTTTCGCTTTAGTAGGGTCCGTAACTCCGTTAACAGACATCGAAAATCAGCCAAAGTAGCTGCCTTTTTGTTTTTTGTGCCGAAAAAGTTTTCTGATTTCTTTGTTTGTTGAAAATTTTGTGAAAAGCTTCGATCTTTGGACTTGCTAGTGCCTTGTGTGTTTTGATGTTGCCAATTTCTAATGTCAGGCAAAGTTTGCGGCTGTAAAAGAGAAGTTTGGGCGAGAGCTCCGGGTTTTTGAAACAACAAATCTCTCTTCAACCCCAGATCACATGTCTAACGATGGTAATAGTAGCTTTAACCCTTGGTATCTCTAGATTCGGAAAGTTTTTGCGAGAGTACTAATTATATACTGTCTACCCATTTAGCAGAGGAGAATGATGACTTCTATGAGTTCACAGCAGAAGACTATCACCGACTTATGGCAGCTAAGAAAGATGGTAAGATCCAAAATTGCATATAAATTAGAAATATCAAGGCCTGTGTGTGTGTGAAAAAGGTTGTCCTTTAACCTCTCATATCTGTTCAGTTGACTGCAGCTTCTATTCATAATTTACATGAATCACTACACAAATTATGAAATTTTTAACAGAAAAATTTTTAAAGACGAGAAGAATTCGAGAAGCAGAAGAAGCTGCTCGCCGATCAAGATTGACAAAGGTTCTCCCTGGATGCTATGAGAGACTTCATATTGCCTACTTTAGGATCTAAACTATTTTTAAAGTGGAATCAGATACCATATGTGGTTACAATTGTTTGCTTTTTGTTATTCAATTAACATATATATATTTTGGCTTCAGGCAGTTATGAGGATTCGTTTTCCTGATAATCACACATTGGAGGCCACTTTTCATCCATCAGAAAAGATCCAGAGCTTAGTCGATCTTCTCATGAAAGTAGTTAGGCGACCAGAATTGCCTTTCTATATATGTATGTGCAAACAAGCTGTTGTTGACATATGATGCAGTCATTTTACTGATTTATTTTTGAGTTATTGCTAAAACAGAAAGATTAAAGCATGGAATATGTCAGTGCAGATACTACTCCTCCAAAAGAGCAAATAAAAGACTTTTCACAGGATTTTTATACAGCTGGCTTTGCTCCTGGTGCAATTGTATATTTTTCTTATGACCTATCAAAAGGTTAGTTTATTCTTTGAATTCCTTTGATCCCCTTTTCTTTTTTGTGGTCATAAATTTATTGCTACTTGCTAGCCTTGGATTACAAATTGTTCTTTCTTTTTTGATCTCTCAATAAGTTTCATTTATTCTTGAAAAGTTCTTGGATTGAATTTGAGAATTCATACTTCATTCTAATTTTCAGAATTCCCAACAACAAACTTCTCAATCCTCTTTTCTATTAACTTATCCTAGTTTTCTGTAACTTGTTTCTGCCATTTTTAACATTTCCGAAGAACAATCATTTGAATACGTTCTAGTTATAGGCGCCGTGGTAAAATTTATTTCCTGATTCTAGTTTTATGTTTGCGTCTTTAGTCCCTCAACTTGTTTCGCTTATATCCTTTTGTATGTTTCTTAGATTGCTGTTCAGATGAAGATGATATAGCCATTAAGTCAGGTCCCTTCCTTCATGAAGAAATTATGTCTTTGAAAGGATTGGATGTTATCTGTGAACCAAGGGAGCCTGTTCAATCTGAACCTGAACCTGAACCTGTGATACAAGTTCCGGCCCCTGTTCCTCAAGAACCAAAGTCTGCTGGGAAAAAATCAATCAAACCAAAATGGCTGAAAATGTGATACTATCAACCTTCAAGCAAGCGTCATAGTTTCTCTTTTCTTGCTTCTTCCTCCTGTAATTCTACTGGCGCATTTCCTAATACAATCAAATGGTTTAGTGAAGACTCCTGTTGCTGCAAGCAAGTTTTATTCCATGACTTGGTTACTCCATGGATAATGGATGCACTTGGCTAGATAGTAATGGGAAGAATTATTCTTTAGAATATCAACTGGTTCAATGTTGTACTGGAGTTCAACGTTTACAACGGATTTAACTGACCTGACTGATTCCCTGCAAACATTGATTGTACTTTCAAGAAGGCTTGTGTGAATATTAGTGCAGATTTGGTTAGCCTAAAAATGTATTCACTTCACAGGTTTTCCTTGCTCATTATATTCAAGCATTTATCTCAACATGTATTGCTTACACTTGGACTTTTCTCTGATTCCATCTTCAACCAAATGCAAGATGCCTTGCTTTGCTGCTTCCTCCAAAAAGTTAGGAGAAACATGAACTTAAAATTTCTTATTAGGTGGTGACTTGGAAATTGGAATAGAAGAAGAAACAATGTCACATGTAGCCACTCAAATCACTTTTCCAAGGTCAAACTTACTGTGTTAGGTCTTACATATCTCCAGTTTCAGTGTGCTTAACTACCACTTAAAAACATATTTTAGGTAGAACAGGCTTCTAACTAGGGATTAAACAATCCCATAGACATATAAAAATAACTTGAATTGACAATTATAAAAAAAATTGCAATTTAAATATAAACAATTGGGTGTCTGGTATTAATGGTGTGCTTGTTTGGTTGGTATGAAAAAAAAGGAATAGGTATGGAATGAAAGATTGAGTTTGGTAAAGAATATGATTACATAGTCATTATTTTGATTACCCATTTTTAGGTAATACCTTATTTCTCTGCTAATCTAGAGGAATAGGTATCATTGTTATGTAAGGGTGTGCTTGTTACAATTAATTAAAATATAATTATTAATTAATTATATTGTAATTAATTAAAATATTAATTAATTACAATATAATTAATTAAAATATTATTGATAATTAATTCACTACAATATACTTAATTAAAATATAATTTATTCATTAATTAAAATATTGTAATTAATTAAAATATAATTAATTAATTAATTACAATATAAGTAATTAAAATATAATTATCCATTAATTAAAATATTGCAATTAATTAATTACAATATAAGTAATTAAAATATAATTATTCATTAATTAAAATATTGTAATTAAAATATTCTTAATTAGTTACAATATAAGTAATTAAAATATAATTATTCAGTAATTAAAATATTGTAATTAAAATATTATTAATTCTTTACAATATAATTAATTGAAATATAATGTATTAACAATATAATTAATTAAAATATGATTAATTATAATAAATTTTTATTTTTAATATTTTTATAAACCAACCATCAATAATGATAATAGTAATCATTCCTTTCTCTTAACTAACCATCTTAATTATAATCAACTAATCATTTTGAAGCAATCGTCGCATTAACTTAAAAGTCATTGTTACTATTTTGGCTTTGAAAGACAAAAAGTGTTACTAATTTCTTCATCAAATTTACGCTCCGTAAAGGAATGAAACCAAGTTCAAGTTTATTTCCATTACAGTTCTGCTCACATTTAACGTATTCATTCAATCAATAGAACAAATCCAAAATTTACAACGAATCATGCAATTGCTAGAGGTAACATTGAATTCTCAAACCAGACAATTTTCTTCCAACAAATACTTTTTCATTTTAACACCTGACTCCCTTGTTTCCATAAACATATAGCACAGCTCACTGCTGACGACTTGCCCTTTTCAGGTAAATTTTTGCCTCCGCATTATCTGGTCTGAATTTTAATAATGCCCTTTTGATCTCTGCGGCTTTTTGAGTGGTGAGTTCTTGCAACCTTTTGTTCCATGTGTTTTGATGCTCGATTTAAGACTGTTTTTTATCTGTTTTTTGGATACACTTTTATGTATTATCGTTAAATTCGACGAAACCCAGAAAAAGAAGCTGAATTGTCCATTTTTACTCCTAGATTACAATTATTACATGCATGGTACCCGTGTTGTTGGTAAAGTTGTTGACTTTTTATTCTCTTACTGATGTTAAATTTAGTTGAGTTCTGGGTTGAGATTGTCCGTTGTAAATAAATTTTATTCTGTTATTTCTTTTGATGGGTGATTGATGGCGATGTAGTTGGACGAAGGACTTGATCAAGGAGTTTGAGTAAAGTTAGAAAATGGGTTCGGGTCAATGGTTACTGGAGAAGAGATCTAGCTTTAGAAGCGACTCGTTTGCACGAGACGGTGATAATGGAGTGCCTGAAACTGGTTGCCTCTCGATTATCGTGCTTGGTGCTTCCGGTGATCTCGCCAAGAAGAAAACTTTCCCTGCTCTCTTCAATCTCTACCGTCAGGTATAACAAGATTATGTGTCTGTGCGTGCCTTCCATCTGTTTTTATGGTGTTTCTTTGGCTTCTTTTTTTCCTTTTTTGTTGGTTCTCTTTATAGTTATATGGAGATGATATGGGGATGATCATTTGATTCATTTCTATCTCTTATCTCTACATAATTTGGAATTTTTATTTTATCTTTACACAAGCTGTTTTCTAAACATTTATTTTGACGCTTTAAGGGGTTCCTGCAAGAAAGTGAAGTTCACATTTTTGGATATGCAAGGACACAGATCTCTGATGACGATCTCAGAAAGCGCATCCGTGGGTAAGATTAACATATTTAGCTTGAAGGCCTTCGAGCATGCTCTATCTTTTTATTTGGGAATTGGGATCAACTGCAAATAGTTTGCATTATTTTTATTTTCAATTGGCACTCATTTGATTGCATTATTTTAGCCATTGAACCACAATGGAGAGAAAAAACAAGCTCCTTGCATGCCTGCTAGTGCTAGCCATCAACTTTATCTTATTTGTGATATTTTTATTTTTACTCTTTTGTATGATCCCAGTTCTAACTTCTAATGCATCCTCGTACTTTATGATGAATGTTTCTGCTCTGGCTTTTCAGTTTTTTCTGGACTCTCCTTTTACTTCAAAACTTTAGCAAATCTTGTAAACAATTAGAGTAGATAATTTCCAAATAACAATTGCAGATATCTTGAAAAGGATGGTTCGTTGGGAATCTCAGAAGATTTACCCAAGTTTTTGAATCTGGTTAGTTCTGCATCATTTTTTTTAAAATTTCACTAGTTGCTTCTTTTCTGTCTGCTTCAGTATCACAATCTGTGCTCCCGATTCTATAGATCAAATATGTAAGTGGTTCCTATGACTCTGAGGAAGGATTTAAGCTATTGGACAAGGAAATCTCAGAGCATGAAGTATCTAAAAACACTGCTGAGGGGTCATCACGAAGGTTATTTTATCTCGCACTTCCACCTTCAGTATATCCACCTGTTTGCAGGATGATCAGACAGTGCTGCATGAATAAGTGTAATATCTGCTGACAAAAATATTTCCAGTATTGTAGCCTAGCATCTTTTCCCTCTACTATAAGCATTCCCTTCGTGTTAATCTTTTATTACCATTTGCATTTCATGTTAGAGAATTAACAAGGATGAACCATTTGGTTTGGTAATATTTCAAGAAAGCGTGTCACCATCTTCCAGGGTATTGATAAAGTTAAAAAATAAAAGGAAAAGAACTTCTATGCTCTTTTGGACCCTGATATTTAGTGGCTTTTATCTGACCTTGTTTATTTGCTTGTCATTTTCCTTGGAGAGGACCCTGAAATTCTCTCTTTCCTGAGGTTTGCATATTCACGCCTCTGTGAATAGATAGATACCTTTCCTTTATGAGCGTTCACTCTTGTTTGGAGGTACTTGATTAAATTGACTGTTCTTTTTGTTTGATTATTCTCTGTTAGCTTCTTGCTTGCTGATGTGGTTCAGAAATCATTTGGAGTGACCATTTGTCCTTTATATTTACTGTTGTTGCCTTGGTTTTGAAGCAAACACTTTATATGCTCAAAAAATTCTATTTGCCTTACATGAAGCATTTCGAAATTCAAGGTGGATGCAAATCTGATACTTTAACTAAGCACTAGCTAAAATGGTTATAATGTTATCAAATTCCTTTTGCTTTTCCCTTGCTTTTATCATAATCACGTGTCCTTATTTTTGGGGATGTGTTAGGCAATTTGAATTGCAGAATGAAAAATTAGAGTTCGAATTCCTGATATGCAGGAGCTAAAAGACCATGGTTATTTGTCCAAGCATGCATATTGTGTTTTGCTTCCTTGATCAAGTAGAATTCCATAATGTTCATTACTGAACTGACAAATGTTCCCCTTCAATGCTTTCCAGCTGATCTCGGTGGATGGACTCGGATTGTTGTTGAGAAACCTTTTGGCAAAGACTTGGAATCTGCAGAGAAACTCAGTTCTCAGATTGGAGAGTTGTTTGAGGAACCACAAATTTACCGTATCGATCATTATCTGGGAAAAGAGTTGGTGCAGAACATGGTAGGATATGTTTGAATTGAGGCCAAATCATTATTCTTCATGGCTGTTAACTTAACTGAAATAGTTCCTTTTTCTGTTGAAATCTCTAGCTGGTACTTCGTTTTGCAAATCGTTTCTTTTTGCCCCTTTGGAATCGTGACAACATCGACAATGTACAGGTGAGAACATTTCTCCTAAGCATGTTTTAGATCTGAAGGTGACTGTACAAGCATGCTGACAGTCACCCCTTTTCTCTCAGATTGCACTTGCAAATCCAAGATTGTGCCCTTTATCTCCTAGAATTCGCATTGCTCATAAATTATTATCCAATCTCATGAGCTTTTACTTTCATCTGATTTGTTTTGTTTGTTTCTGTGGCAGATTGTCTTCCGCGAGGATTTTGGAACTGAAGGTCGGGGTGGATATTTTGATGAATATGGGTATGCTCAGTAAATGCTTGCTTTTCATAGCAGGAGGAGCATCTGATGGAATTCATGCTTTTTAACCTTATTTTTTCTTTTGAATATTATTGCTTACTATGGGACTGGATGTTTCTTTATAAGATCATTTCTAGTGATTAGGAGTTGCAACATTTTAAACTATTAGTTCCAAGTAGCTAAATTGGTTTCAAAATTCATGTGGACTGTTATCACTGTTGGCTATCAATGTAAATTAGGAGTGGGACATGCGTTGATTATATCTCTTTCATTTTCTTGCAGAATTATCCGTGATATAATTCAAAATCACCTATTGCAGGTGAGATCCAATGGCGTTAAGCTAATATTACGTAGGACTGTTGGATTATCCTTGCATATTGAGGAAATCCCTTTAATTCTTTTGGTCTTTTTGTATACTTTTATGTTAAGTCATAACTTTAGTTACCTCGGTTGAATGTGTGATTCATTCAAACTGGAGATCCTGTGCTAACTTTTGTATAACAAATGCAAATATCCTTTTTTCTCCAATAACAATGTGAACAAGAAAAGTAAAAGAATAAAAAAGAGAAATGTAATTCATTTATGAAATCTACAACAATATCAACAACAACAATAATCCAATAAAAATCCCGTTGAATGCAGGGTGTAGGAAAGTCCAAAAATACGCAATCTTACCTTTAATTGATAGAGAGGTTGTTTCCAATTCAGTTATGAAATTTGTTCACCACATTTTCCACAAAATGCAGGTTCTTTGTCTGGTTGCCATGGAGAAACCTATATTACTCAAGCCCGAGCATATTCGAGATGCGAAAGTGAAGGTGCCTATCTTTTCTCTTCAATCCTTGAAATCACAAACTTTATCCTTATTCATTCTTGGAATTGATCATGAAGCAATATGCTTCAATTACTGATTCCAATGAAAACTTTCTTACACTTTTAGTCAGTTGGATCTTTCAATTACTGGTTCCTATGTCAAATTTCTGCGTTGGATGTGCTGTTTCTATCCTGCTAAGTAATTACTTGGTTAAATTCAGGTTCTTCAATCAGTACTTCCAATTAAAGATGATGAGGTTGTCCTTGGACAATATGAAGGCTACAGAGATGATCCAACAGTTCCTGACACTTCAAACACCCCAACTTTTGCAACTATTATCCTACGTATACATAATGAAAGATGGGAAGGTAAGTCTATTTATGTTTCTTCCGATTAACTGAATGCGAGAGTTAACTGACATTTCAGCTGGCATCGGTGTTTCGTTATAGTTTTGAACCTTCGTATGAGGCTAGATTTCAATTTGTCAAACTACGTAATGCCCATGCCATTTTTCAGGTGTCCCTTTCATACTCAAAGCCGGAAAAGCATTAAACTCAAGAAAGGCAGAGATACGTGTTCAGTTTAAGGATGTTCCTGGTGATATATTCAAATGTATGGTTTTATATTGTTGAGAATGTGGGTATTAGTTTATGTTTTACTTAGCTCGATTGCAGTTCCTCACCTTTCTACTTCAATGATGATTTGTTGTGTAGGTAAGAAACAAGGTAGAAATGAATTTGTAATACGCCTTCAGCCTTCTGAAGCCATTTACATGAAACTTACGGTATGTATGTGTTTTGGTGATCTGTGTTATGTATTTCTTCATGCATGATATGTATTCGACTTGTTTGATTTAGAAATTAAGTGGAATCTATATCACTAAAGAATGCTCCTTCTGCTGAAAATTGGAGCTTTAGATGTTTAGGGGGGATACCTGTGAGGTATGAGCTTATTAAACATTACTCCATATGAAACCTGAAAGGGAAGAACTTAAGCCTCCATTTTCAAAGCCTATGTCTCAATTGCTTGATGAATTTGAGCCGTATTATTGCCTTCTGCCTTATCTTTTTCTATGTATTTCATGCAGGTTAAGCAGCCTGGATTGGAGATGTCAACTGTTCAAAGTGAGCTAGATTTGTCTTATAGACAACGTTATCAAGATGTTATGATCCCAGAGGCGTATGAGCGATTAATTCTTGACACGTAAGATTCTTTCCATGAACATCCAACTAGTTTAGAAAGATCTGCATATGCTAAGACACAGAATTCATTGTCTACCATAAAGGTGGTTATTGGATTGATTAAAACAAACCCTTTTTGGCCTGTACAGAATCAGAGGTGATCAACAGCATTTTGTTCGGAGAGATGAGTTGAAGGTAGAATTATCTTACTTTAAGTGCTTAAACTGATATACATGCTGCATTTGTAATTTGACTTTGCACTGCTACGCTTATCAGGCGGCGTGGGAAATTTTCACTCCACTTCTGCATAGGATTGACAATGGTGAGATGAAACCGATCCCGTACAAACCGGGAAGCCGCGGTCCTGCAGAAGCAGATCAGCTATTGGAAAGTGCTGGATATGTTCAAACACATGGCTATATCTGGATTCCCCCCACATTGTAGAACTGCAGCAAACTTGCATTATGTTGAAGTGAATCAATTTTAGTCAAAGTGGCTTCCTTTGGCTAGGTTTTTATATATTTCAAACATGGGATGGGGGAAAAATGATTAGTTACTGGGAATTTGGTATGTTGCAAGAAATAAATAAGCATTGATTTCTCAAACAATCTCAACTTTTGAGATCTCCAAATTAGTTTGTGTTCTGAAAAAATATTATTTGAATAAAACATTCATTTCTTTAAATTTGTACTTTTTTTTCAAAAAAAAATAATCTTACAATTAGGATAGGTCAAGCCCTAAGCTATGATTGGTGATGTTATTTAGGCCCGAAATTGATTTGGTTTAATCTAAAATTAACGAATTTGGTCTGAATTGATTATGTTTCGAGTCAGGTTTGAATTGCTTTCCCAACTTCCAAGCATTGAGTCAAATTTGAGCTCTTATTGTTCTCTTATTGTTTTACCTCTTATTGTTTGGCCTAAAATTGGAAAGTTTTAAGTTAAAATGATGTTTTTTTTTTTTTGACGTGAAAATTTTAAAAAATCAAACTTTGGACTTCCTGGTTGGACTCGGCCCGGCTAATGCCATCCCTTGCCTACGACTCCTTTGACTGAACCTTGCCATTCACGAGTTCTATTTGTTTGGGTTGTCTCCGACAGCCCACAAGATATGTTGGAACTTGGAACCGACTTCCAAGAAACTGTTGAACGACATCGTGGGGAGTCGAGCAAGTAAACTTGGGTTCTTCTTTCCCTTTGCTTTCAAACTGCAAAATAAGACTAAAAGAAGCTTCGTGGACTAGAAAACTCAAGAAAGAAGCTGTTCTAATGGAGAACGCCAATGAAATCCCAGAAAACGCCAATGAAAGTAACGACTTTTTTCCTTTCCATCCTTTATTTTGTTCTGCTAAGGTTCTTGGTTCCTTTGAATTGAATCTCTTATTAAAGGGTTTCTAAAAAGTTCTGATTTTTGTGGCTATTTGGCGGGTCGGTCACAGATTGTCCAGGTACTCAATCTGAATCAGCCGGGAAATCCGATGCTTGCAAAGGTTGTCCTAATCAAGAAGCTTGTGCTACTGCCCCTAAGGGTCCTGACCCAGGTTTCTGTCTCCCTCTCTCCTTGCATACGTATGCATATATCTTATGGAATTGCAGTCTGAAGTGTAAAATGTTTTCTGGGATTACTTTACTTTGGTTGGATTAACTGCTAAAACAATGAAAGTTCTAATCTTGGTCGCTTGTGTATTTGATACCTATGTTTTCGGAACCTAATTTCGATGGAATTAGTTGCATGTAAATAGATTTTGATCGAGTTTCTTATTCATGGATGATGATGATGAACTACTTTTACAGCTTTTACATGCTGAATACTGCAATCCTCCCAATAGTTGCAATTCAAAGTGAACTTTATTTGATGCTGTCTAGTATGGTTGTTAGATTCTGTCTATTGAATTGCTATCAATTGGTTAATTTTGTGTACAGACCTATAGATGATCTCAAGCCTAGTCTGTGTTCTATATTTCCAACATTATATAAAAGAAGCCTAGAGTGATTGTATGATAATAGTCTCTGGTGCAAAGAATGGGGGGAATTAGAAGTAGGCTTTTTGTGATGGAATTGATCTGTTTTATCAATCGTGCTTTGATTGATTGAGAATGATATGCAACAACTAATAGTGGTGGTTATGTAAATCTCTGTATTTGTTTCTGCAGATTTGGTTGCAATTGCAGAAAGGATGGCTACAGTGAAACATAAGATACTGGTTTTGTCCGGAAAAGGTGGAGTTGGCAAGAGCACATTCTCTGCCCAAATTTCATATGCGCTGGCAGCTATGGATTTCCAAGTCGGTCTCTTGGACATTGACATTTGTGGCCCAAGCATCCCTAAGATGCTCGGCCTAGAGGGTCAAGAAATTCATCAGAGTAACCTTGGGTGGTCTCCCGTTTATGTTGAGTCAAACCTTGGCGTCATGTCAATCGGGTTCATGCTTCCCAACCCTGATGAAGCTGTCATATGGAGGGGGCCTCGCAAGAATGGGCTGATCAAACAATTTCTGAAGGATGTATACTGGGGAGAGCTTGATTTTCTCGTGGTTGATGCCCCGCCGGGGACCTCAGATGAACATATCTCAATTGTGCAATTCCTCCAAGCTACTGGAATAGATGGTGCAATCATTGTCACTACACCACAGCAAGTGTCTCTAATTGATGTGCGCAAAGAAGTGAGCTTTTGCAAAAAGGTTGGCGTGGAGGTTCTTGGAGTTGTTGAGAACATGAGCGGACTGTGCCAGTCATTGACAGATTTTAAATTTATGAAATTAACGGAGAATGGAGAGCAGAAAGATGTCTCCAAAGAAGTCTTGAAGCTTATGCAAGAAAAAGCTCCAGAACTGCTAGAATTGATAGCAAGCACCGAAATATTTGATAGCAGTGCTGGTGGTGCTGCACGAATGTGCACGGAGATGGGGGTGGCGTTTCTTGGAAAGGTTCCATTGGATCCACAACTTTGCAAGGCAGCTGAGGAGGGTAGATCTTGTTTTGCCGATCAGAAGTGCAGCGTGAGCTCTCCTGCACTGAAGAGTATCATAGAAAAGTTGCTGGCTGCAAATCGGTGGCATCAAGAATTGCAGCAGATGAGTATGGACAATGGGGCATGAGTGAATACTGATATTTCTTGATCTCTTTTTTGTTTCGTAAACTTGTTATCAGTTCTTTTCCCTGTATTAGTGGTTCTGGTGTAGTTTTTAAGGTTTTGGTGATCGCTTCAGTTTATATACATGAACAATCAATTCTGAAACATCTGCATACCGATCATGTGCTACTGCTTATTCATATTCAGGCATAGTAGAACTTTGGTTGCACAGTCTTGTCTGCATTTAACAGCTCAATATTTTGCTCCAAGCGAATTCCCTCGTGTATTACTGAATTGTATTTATGATGGCATGAATCATAGTCCGACCTGGTTTTTTTCCCAGATCAGGATTGGTTCTATCGAACTTAAACGATCAAATTTTGTTAAAATGATATTATTTTGATCAATTTAATCATTTCAACTTTAATTTGAACAAACTTATAAAACAAAGGTTAAACCGAAAGAATAGAACCTAGTTAACAACTCCTCAACTTTTCACGTAAACAACTCCTCAACTTTTTACCAGTTCTCGTCAGCCTCGTGAAGCCAGGAAAAACAATACTGATCATGTGACTCTACACATATGTCGAGAGATCCAACGGTCGCCATTCACCAACAGGGTTCGTCAAACTCTATCTCGCTTACGTAAAGTTTGTTTCTTGGTGCCCACTCGCAAACCTCGACGTTTCCGCTCCGCCACATCTGCATTTCCGAACTTTCCATAGGTCACGTCGTCCACTCTCCCCTGTATATAAACCCTCTCAAGAGTTTGATCACTCCACTCTCTTCACTTCACGTCACATTTCCTTTTTCTTTGGCCCGTTCACTCTCTGTTAAGTTTTCTGACCCTCTACTCAGTCATGGCCAAGATCAAGATAGGCATTAATGGTATGTCACCCATCTTCGCTTTTGGGTTCTTATTTGCAGCGTGGTTGGTCGGTGTTTGTGTAAGGATCTCAAGTTTGTGTACATTGGAATATTGGTGACAGGATTTGGAAGGATTGGACGGTTGGTGGCCAGAGTAGCTTTGCTTAGAGATGATGTCGAGCTTGTAGCTGTTAACGACCCTTTCATTACCACTGAGTATATGGTACGAAAATCTCTCTTTTAATCTCGCGCGGTGTCTGTGTCGTCTGTCCGACGAATCTGTAACATTTTAGTAGATAGTTAAAGATGGGAAGTTTGATTTGTTGTAATGGTCTTCTTTTGTTTCTGGTGTAGACATACATGTTCAAATACGATACTGTACATGGGCAATGGAAGCACCATGACATAAAGGTGAAGGACTCCAAGACACTCCTTTTCGGAGACAAGCCTGTGACCGTCTTTGGCTTCAGGTATGGTTAATCTGATGTTCGTTAAATTTGAAGTTCAGGCATAGGATTTAGTTGGTTTTCTTCAACGTTTTTGATTGGATTGGTAGGAACCCCGATGAAATTCCGTGGGGTGAGGCTGGTGCCGAGTATGTCGTGGAGTCCACTGGAGTTTTCACCGACAAGGACAAAGCTGCTGCTCACCTCAAGGTCTTACACATATATTTTTGATAAAAGTCATTGCAATGTGACCCATGTCGGCTTGGATAAGAAAAATTGTTGGGATTTGTTGGTTTTTGATCTCTAGGGTGGTGCAAAGAAGGTAATCATATCAGCCCCAAGCAAAGATGCTCCAATGTTTGTTGTTGGTGTCAATGAAAAAGAGTATAAGGCGGACCTTAATGTCATCTCCAACGCTAGTTGCACCACCAACTGCCTTGCTCCATTAGCTAAGGTAGTCTTCTGTCCCTAGTCTTCTTATCGTTTTAAACCATCCGATTCGTCGTTTAGAAAGAAAATAGACACTGGAGGTGCTGGTGCTTCTTGTTTTTCAGGTTATTCACAATAAATTTGGAATTGTGGAGGGTCTTATGACAACTGTTCACTCCATTACAGGTGACCGAGTAGGCCGTATACTAAAGCTAAAAGCATATTTCTCTTTGGTTGACTTACGCTTTTGATGTTTTGATATTTTAGCTACTCAAAAGACTGTTGATGGACCATCAAGCAAGGATTGGAGAGGTGGTAGAGCTGCTTCCTTCAATATTATTCCTAGCAGTACTGGAGCTGCTAAGGTATTCGATCATCTGCTCCTGTTAATGTTTGAGATATCAAGTTTCCAGCATTTTCACTTGTTTTCTTCCCATATTTGTGTAGGCTGTTGGGAAAGTATTACCTGCACTCAATGGCAAGTTGACTGGAATGGCTTTCCGTGTTCCAACGGTCGATGTCTCAGTGGTGGATCTCACAGTAAGACTTGAGAAAAAGGCTACATATGAGGATGTCAAAGCAGCTATCAAGTAAGGACGTGAAATGATGAACATAATGCTCTGACTCATGCTCTGTTTGCTGAACTTGAGATGTATTCTTATCAGGGAGGCATCTGAGGGAGAAATGAAGGGGATACTGGCTTACACCGAGGATGATGTTGTCTCTTCTGATTTCTTGGGTGACTGCAGGTAAGGAAGCTTTTGGTGATCCATATTGTGGTGTTTCCATTTCAGGCAATTTTGACCATTACCTTCTACAATGTCTGAACTTACTTGACAGGTCAAGCATCTTTGATGCCAAGGCAGGAATTGCTTTGAATGATAACTTCGTAAAGCTTGTCTCTTGGTATGATAATGAATGGGGTTACAGGTAATGCAGATGATCATTTCAGATCATTCAAGTTAGTTTTTCTGTAAGATTATTACTCTTATCGGTGATTCTTTCTTCTTCCTGCAGTTCACGTGTGATTGATTTGATCCGCCATGTAGCCTCTGTGCAGTGATTAGATAACTAGTTCATGATGGGGACCTACCTTTATCTAGTTTGTGGGTTTGAAGAATATGGGTATAGCAAGCATGCTTTGATAATAACTAGGTTCCGGGGAGCTTTTTGTTATGAGGATTTCAAGACTTGTTATTTTACACATTCATGTGATCACCTTCCAGTTTTGTTCTTCTGATAAAAAATGACTAGTTAGTGTGATTTTCTTAATCAGATGAAGTTCCTACCGTACTCTTGCTTATTTTGTTCTTTTAGTTTTTCTCCGATATGTTATTATTTGGCACATAATAAAAATTAAAATGGAGAATTCAGATTACAAGTAAACCGTGTCACCATATTGACTTCAATTCAAAACTATGCTATTTATTAAAGAATCAAGTATCATAACTACATATCTAAGCACAAAAGTATTCAAGGATTGGATATGCTTAGGTAGGGATGGCAGGTGGTTTTCAACCCGATTAACATCCGCACTATCCGACTCAAAAAATAGATATGGATTTAAAAAATAGATTTTAAATGGATGTTAAAAAATGGATTTGGATATGGGTCTAATGATAACTCGAATCATAGATATCCATATCCTATCCGTTTTTATTAATTCTATTTTTTTTAGTTTTTTCTTGAATATTTATGGTTAAATATAATAAATTCTTGATATTTTATGAGAAGAAACAACTTTAAAGTCCCCACTTTACTTCTCAATACTCACATTTTTCATCATATTTTATTTTCTTATAAGATAATAATAATGCAAATGATATGGGGATAGAGTTTTGAATGTTGTGAAGTTCACGCAAAGATAATTTGAAGTTTTGTTTATTTCCGTCTTTGTTCCAGTTTTTAATTGTGAAATATGTATATTGTCTTTGTACTAGACATTATGATTTTTATTATTCCAATTTTATGGTTTTTTAAGAGATACAAATCAAAATCTTGACTTATTATTATTAAAGTAATTTTTATTTGGATTGTTCGCAAAAATCCGCTCTTTATATTTTCTATTTAGAAGTTATATTTTTATGTGCTATACAACCTGATGGATATTCAAAAACTCGAACAACCCAATGGATTTAGATATGGTTAATAAATTGTAAAAATCGATGAATATGAATATAGATATGGGTTGAGTCATAAAAAATGAATATGGATATGAGTAGAGCAATACTCGAACCGAACCCTACCCGTTGCTATCTCTGTGCTTAAGCTCTCAAACCAGCAATTATCATATAATGCCTTGAGGGTTAATGGTAATTACCCCTATAAGCTTACCATTCCATCCACATTCGCTAGGGTTAATTGCAAAAAAAAAATCAAAATCAAAATTTTATCAATTTTTTAATTGTAATCTCAATTTTAAAAAGTAAAAATAAAAATAAAATGTTAAAATTTTTATTTTTGTTCAATTTTAGCCCAAATTTTAAAAAGTAATAATAAAATATTTAAACTTTCAATTTTCTTCGATTCTAACCTGACATTATCTGTTATTTTTCCGATGCCCTCAGTCATTTGTTTTCTATTTATTCTTTTGACGTTCCAAACTACTCTAGCATTACAGCATACTGAATCAGTAAAATCTGCGTAATTTGATTTTAAGTCACTTTTAAATTTAACGAAAACATTAACATCAAGTTAGAATTGCAAAAAATTGAACATTTGAATATTTTATTGCTACTTATTTTCTATTTATTCTTCTAACGCTTCAAACTACTCTTGCATTACAACGTACTGTATCAATAAAATCGTCAGGACTGCGTAATTTAATTAAAGTCATTTTTAAACTTAACAGACGTACTAACGTCCAGTTAGAATCGCAAAAATTTGAAAGTTTAAGCATTTTATTATTACTTTTTAAAATTCAGACTATAATTAAAAATTTGACAAAAATTTAAACTTTTTTTATGTAACTAACCCAAGTTGGCTATGTACCCTTCGGTCTCTTTTTCATAATCTGTTCACCAACTATTTAGCACTTGAACCTAGCTTTCTTGGTACTAGTTTCACACCAAACACTAAACCTTAACCTATCATCTTGAGTCTAATTTGGTCTCTGCAAAATGTTCCCAAAGTAAAGCGTAGAAAATTCAACCTTAATATCTAGTTTTATCTCATTTCAATTTCTAAACAGGTTAATTTAGTTTATGATAAAGCTAATATAACAAAGACTGCTCACAGATGTTGGCTTACTGTTGATTTTCTGCATTAACTAGACTCGTTCTTCTGCTGATCTTGTGGAATGAAAATTCATTCACCATCAATGGAAGCCAATCATGCATGTCACAGACACATAGAGCAAGAACATCCCATTTATATATAACGTCAATCAAACTATATCTCAATGAATGAAGCTTAAATAAAACCATCCAAAACTTGAACTTCAACCAAATTTCATCAAAAAACATGACAATGTAACTGCCTGGTAACATCCAGTTACTTGAGTGAAAATTTCCTAATACACCAGATGAGAATAAACTCACTAAGCCTTATCAGCCTTAGCGGCGGTTGCAGCAGCTTGTCCCCTGAGACGACCAGTCCTTCTAGCAGCAATAAGACCAACCTTCTGGCCAGGAGGTGCATCACGCCTGACTGTGCTAGCATGACCAATGTGCTGGTGGTTACCTCCTCCATGAGGATGCTCTACTGGGTTCATGGCCACACCACGTACCTTTGGCCAGCAATTCCTCTTCACTCTGTACTTGTGGTATGCATTGCCAGCCTTAAGCATGGGCTTCTCAGTTCTACCTCCACCTGCAACTTGTCCCACCATGGCTCTGCAACCACTTGGAACAATCTTCTTTGCACCTGATGGAAGCTTCACCCTGATCATCCACATTAATCTCAAAATGAGTAACATCTTCCTCATTATTAATACATAATACCTTATAATTAAATCAATTTGCTATTGTAAAGTTCAAGCTAATATACAAATCAATTCAATTCATCAGGAAATTAAGATTGGAAACTTACAATACATCGGAACCCAAGTTTCAATTTTCATTTCAATTCAAGATAGAAACAGAAACGAAATTTTACATATAAATATAACGCAACCTAATCGCCAATATTCAATCTTTGAGGCTGTCCATCAACTTAAATTCGCTTCTAATCACAATTTGTCAAATCTTCCAACGTTTCAATAATAAAATCAATAAAAAAGTGAATGAAAATCAATAGGTAAAAAAGTGAGAGAGAGACCTGGTGGTATCGTTATCAGGGTTATGACTGATAACGATGGCATAGTCACCAGAGCAGCGAGCAAACACACCACGATCGCCGACATGATGCTCAACGTTGCAAACGACTGCTCCTTCAGGAATAGATCTGAGAGGCAAAACATTTCCAACTACCAGATTGGCTTTTTTACCGCAGTACACAAACTGACCAGTGTACATGCCCTCAGCAGCAACAAAGAGCTCCTTTTGCTTCTTGTAACGGAAAGGGTGGCGAAAAGAGACACGGGCAAGCGGGGCACCCCTGCCCGGATCATGGATGATCTCGGTCACCACTCCCTTAAGGTAACCATTGCGTTCGCCGAAGTCCAGCGACCGGAATCGGGCCGGTCCCTTACGATGGTGGGTGTGGGACTTGAAGACGGAGCCGGCACCCTTTCGCTGAGCTCTTATCACACGTCCCATACCGATTCTATTCTCACTCTCTCTCTCGGCGGCAAATGTGAGGAGATGATGGATTACAGGAGAGGAGAAGGATTAGGGTTTAGGCTTATATATAAGTGGGTGTCTAGGTTTTGTGGTAGACAGTGGGCTTTAGAGTATTAGGACTTTGTTTTTGGGTTTTATTTTATAGGCTTGTATTTGGGCTCTCAAGAGTTTAATTGCGGACTCTAGGTGTTTTAGGCTTCTGGTTATCTATTACCTGTCGTCTCTGAAGTCTGAACTATACTCCGGCGAGTCACCGTCGTGTCTTTCTTTGGTTCAATAAGGTAACTATCATCAACTCTTCTCTTTTTGTATCTCTCTGTGTCTTTGCGTTGTGGTTATGTATAGGATAGAATGTTTCTCATTTCTTAGCTTCCAGGAAGCTATAGCTGTGAACTAGAGCAAGGTGGTTTCTCATACGAAGAACTCACCTTTTCTGATGAGAAAAGAGTAAAGGACTTTTCTTTTAAAGAATTTTCAAAAACATTTCTCAAAATAAATTATGGGTATTTTAGTTCTCTTAACGAGTGATTGTGGTTTGAAAGCTTAGCTATTTTATCCGGTTGAACAACGACTGCTGGATTTGATGTTTACGAAACCATGTTTATCTGCTTCTAATCTAATGAAGAACAGAAGTATTTTGAACAGTTCCATTCTCATTCTGCTGTGGATGTCTTCATGATATGTTCTTGATAGCACATTTTGCATATGGGATTGGTTTTTCAATTTCTTCGATAAGTTTGATTAGTTGTGGTTTAGGTTAGCATCCTCGGATAAAGATACGAAGCAGCTTGAACCAAAATTTCCGTTTTTGTGTTAGCATCCTCATGATCATGTATACTTTTGCGTATAAAAAAATTATGGGCTTGAACCACATCAGGTTATTCGGAGATCATGTTATTAGTATCAGCATCGAATGCTCCAAAGGAGACACTAAGTAAAGAAGTAAAGTATGCAACTGTAGTGCCAACACTCTCAAGGATGAAGCAGATCCCAAAGTGTTGCCTGATTCTGATTACCCTGATTGGCTGTGGTATCTACTTGGTAAGCGTCCGGCATTGAGTGAACTGAGAAGAAAAGAAACCGAAAACGCTTCGTCAAGCTGGACAATCGAGTAAGAATCAAGGAAAATAAGGCCAAGAAATGATACAACTAAACAGAGTTGAGCTTTACTTCAGTATGAATTGGCTTCCCTTTTCTTCTAGGATTCCTTCTTGTGATTGAATTACTTGAATGGGATGACAATAATGGAATTTGAGGGGATCAAGAAATAATATATTGGCTGAACATCAACGTTGGACATGAACAGAAGTATAAAGATGCTCTACTTGAACCTAACCTCCTTGGTTGCCAGATTGTTTGTAGTACCAATCTTGTTACATTCATTGGATGGCCAAACAACAATAGTTAATCATGCATAACCACACAACCTTTTTACCAAAAGATTCAATTTTGTCTTTTCTATATTGAATTTGTAATTTGTATCTTTTGCTTCCGTATACTTAAAAAGTTGTAATTGCAAACTTTCGAATGCGTACTGTAAGTTGTTACAGTGACATGTTTTGAGTGATGTGAATGGGATTTGCAAGTCAGCATTCAGTCTTGTTTTTACACTATGTATGCTTACAAAGTAATGCTATCACAGTGGTAATAACATGTTTGGATGTTATATCAACTTTCTTTCCTTTGACAAATAAACACAACTAATACATCTGAAAAATATCCCAAGGTTACATCAACCAGGGTGCTTCCAAAACACTATCATCCATAGTTTAGGTGTGTCGATGACATACAAAGTCAACAACAAGACACCATTTTGAAGCTTATGATAAGCAATTTCTAACATAACATAATTAGGTAGGTAGATTTTCTTGAATGTGGCAGAGGAAAAAAATGGTTGCAAGCGGTTTCGATTATTAGCTTAAGAGATTGGAAAATGATACTGTGCCAAGAAGGTTCAACTGTACTTAAATTTCATGGACTTTTCATCTTCTTTTTTCCCTTTTTTAGGGCAGTGCAGCTTAAAGTCTGTTTTTCTTAGTAGAACAAGTTTAAAGGGGAAAAGGACAAGAAAGAAACAGGAGCAGTGCACTGCAGAGAGAACCTCCAGAGACAGAGTACCCTGTCTTTGTAAAAGCTAAATGGAGGGAGGCATCATGGAAGATGGCTGTTGGTCAAAAGTCGTTGCATGTGCAGAATTTTCCAGGAAGAGAGGTCCTCATGTGTTTTGGTTTACGACTCTCCTCATAAAGGTAGATAAGGACCATAAGATAGCGCCACCCACCACCTAAGGTGGAACACGTACACTGAAGGTTCGTTTTGAATACAATAAAAATTTAGTAGAGAGGTTCTCACATGACACACGACACATGAAAAAATAATAAACAAAAGATAAAATAAATAACAGACTAAATAATACAGTAACGATAAACAAGGAAAAAAGTAAATAAATAAATGAATTATGTCATTCGAAGATGATAATAATGATAATAATAATAATAATAATAATAATAATAAGAAGAAGAAGAAGAATAGGAAGGCTAAGTAAGAAAATATGTAAGCTAAATCCCTATAAAATAAGTAATACGTAATTAAATGTATAGGCTAAATATAAAAGAAAATTTCTAAAAGACCTATTAGTTTTTAATAATTTTGGTTAAATATAAATATATATTAAAATAATAAGTAATAATTAAAAATAGAATAGACATGAATGATAATAAAATAAAATATAAAAATAAGTAATAAAATAAACAATACGTTAAATATAAAATAATAAAAATAAAAGATAAAATAAATAAATAAATACAAAATAAGAAAGAAGATAAGTAAATAAATAAATTAAGTAAGTCGTTATCGAAAAATATTTAAGCTAAATAAGAAAATGTTTAATGTAAATAACTAAAAGAGAAATACTGCGTATTAAATGTTTGTATTAAATAGAAAAATATTTAAGCTAAATAAGAAAATGTTTAATGTAAATAACTAAAAGAGAAATACTATGTATTAAATGTTTGTATTAAATACAAAACATAAGATTGAAATATTATTTAAACGCAATATTTGTGTTTCAATTCACTGATATTTTCTTTAAAGCAATACATATTGAGTTTTAAATTAAAATTAGCAATTTCAACAACCTCAGCTAAAAATTAAATCGGTTTGATTGTAAAAATTTTGAATGGTTTCATTTTTTATTCGATTTGTATTAAAAAATTATTTATTTATTAGTTAGTTTTTATAAACTAATTGGTCTTTATAAATCGAAATAAATCAATTAATTTCTATTTAACAATTGCCTTTTTCAATTAATCTCCGATTGTTCAACTCTTTTTTAATTTTGTTTTAAGTTATTAAATTTTGTTTTGTCTTTACTCTAATTGAAATTTTATTACAAAGGTAAGTCCAATTTGACACACCACCGGCCACCGAAAATCATGACTGTATATTATTTGACCGATCATGTACTTAAGTTAGGACAGCTCTTTTTGAAATCAAATTTGTACAACTCTAAAAGAAGCATTATCAAGTTTTGATTCTATCAGAAACTAAGGTATAAGTGAATGGTATTATCGGAATCATTTAAAATGCTTTAGTTGACAAGTTGGAAGTATAAGTCATAACAACAACAATAACTTAATAAAATTTTGCTAATATATGTGGCGTCTGGTGTGGAGGAGAGGCTGAGAGGGACCTTTTTGAGTTCACATAAGGTGAGAGCATACGTTGTTTTCTCATTTAGAATAAATATAACTGCAAGTGCAATTTAAAGCTTACCATTGAGAGTGACCGAGAAAAAAAAAAGTGTATGATTAGGTTGGGAATGGTCCGGTATGAATTCAACGAGCTAAGTCCAATTTTATTTAACTCGGATATGTTATAAAACCGAAACTAAAATTTAAGAATATTTGGGAGATGGGAATTCTTCTTATGAATTGGTATCACTTACATCAAGTTAACCCTTTTATTTATGGTATAAAATTTCTAATAAAATACTATCATGATAATATAAGTGACACACTAACTATTAAGTGGTGCATTTGGTACACTAACAATTAAGTGGTGCATTTGACACACCATATATTTCTATCTTTTATAACAGGATATATTTTTTTCAAAAAATTAAGTCTCGGCTTAGACTTTTTAAATTAACCCATCTCGGGCCAAAGCTCGACAATTAGAAGAAAAATAAAAAATCAGACTTCAAGCCAAGCTCAGTTTCGGACTATTTAGGCTTAATTAAGCTTAAAGCTTAACAATTATAAAAAATAACATTATTTTTTATTTTTTAAATTTAAAAATATTAAAAAATAAGGCTAATTATTTTGGGTAGAATTTCGAATTACTTAGATCTAATCATGTTAAAGCTCGAGGCACAATCAATAGTTTAGAACTTTGTTTTAAAAATCGGACCGGATTTGCAGATCTGATCGGTGACCGGTCGGCTATCCAGTCCGGTTTACCCTTAAAAATCGGTTCTCAATTGAACTAGTGAGAACCGGTTAAAACCGGTCAATTGACAGGTCGAATCGGACTGGTTCGACTACTGGTTCAATATTTTTTTATTTATTTTTTATTTTTTTTATTTTTCTGGTATTTTTTAATATTGTTAATATTGTATATAATTAAATATAATTATTACATAATAATAATGTCACACCAGTTCGATCAGAGGTTGAACCGGTCAAACCGATAATCAATAAAACCTCTAATTTAATGACCGATCTGAATTTCAAAACACTGGTTAAAACAAGACTCAAACCAAAGCAAAAGCTGTCGGTCCGGACTAAAAATTTACTGTCCAAGTTATCCAGCACCTACTCTGTCTAGTGTCATCTTAGCCATCCACTCATGTGGGCACCACATAAGTGGATGGCTAAGATGGCACTGGACAGAGTAGGTGCTGGGTAACTTAGACAGAAGATCAGTGCCCGTCGGTCCGAGGAGTCTGACTCGACCCAGGCCCTTGCCATCCTTACTTTTCGAGCACATTTCCTCGTTAGATACAACACAAATTTTGACTTTGACCAATAGTCGTGAACAGTAGTGTAGCGAAACGGTTACAAAATACAAAAAGAAAACGTCACACTGTTTACGTTCAAAATAAATGGATAAACTGACGTGTCCTCTTCTCTCAACAATCGTCGTTCGGCAAATGATTTCCCATTGAGTTGAGATCTTTTTAAAGTCACTGTTTTTCATAGTCTTCTTTGTTTTATATTAAAATATCTGGACCATTATTATGAATAAAATTTAAACTAGACATTAATTTAATAAAATTTAATAAAATTATTGGAATTTTTTTAAATTTCTTTGTTAATTATATTTTTAGATTTAAGTTAAAATAACAGCTAAATACACACAATATAAATATTTAATCAAATATAACTCAATTTAATTTTTAAACTCAATTATAATCAGTTGAATTCAACTTAAATTAATATAATTATATTAAATTATTAATTTAATTCACGTTGATTACATTCTAATTTAAGATTTAAGTAATATCATGGTCTAGATTGGTTTATATTCGATATTTATGTTGTATATATTTAATTGTTATTTTAAATAAAAATTTAAGAAAATAAGTTTTTGTAAAAATTTGAAAATAATAAGAATTTTTTAAAATTTAAAAGTTAATATTTTTCAAAAAAAAATCAAGCCAACTTCATATCTTTGACTCAAATACTATTCTTTAAAATTATTAAATAATAATCATGTAATTGATCATTTTTGTAATAAAATACATGTTACAAATATTTATTAGTATCAAGTGACATAATAAAATAAAACTGATATATATTTAGGGATAGCAAAGAGCCGGCTCAGTCAATTTTTTAAAAATAACTTTTTAAAATTAAAATTTTAAACGACGTCTTTCTTTAATTGAGTTTAGATCGGAGATTTAAAATATCTGAGTTTGAACCCAATTGTCACCCTTATATATACTAACATTTAGATTGAATTTATGAAGGTTGTTCAAAGTTTGATATGTAGTTGCTTGTGATGGTTTGATAAGCAACTGATTTAGGAATTGATTCACATTCATGTTTCACTTTCACGTAACCCATAAGCTAAGTCTAAGCACGTTGCTTAAACATGTCGACGAAAGGCTTTTGGGCAGTCAAAATCAAAATCCTGAGCATAGGGACAAGAGCAAGAGGCACACAGATAGAGATAGGCTAAATATAATATTCTAATATAACCGTAAATTACTTATTAATCAGCATTTCCTCCCTTTTGAAGAGTATATCACTGTCGGATAAATATAGAATCTTATATTTTTATTAAGAGAGAACGTATTTTAAAGTGTTTAATTTTTAATTTTCTTAATTTAGCCTTAAAATTTTTAATCTAATAACTAACATTTTATAACTTATATAATTAAGATAAAAACATTATTTCATTAATATGGCTAATATCTAGACATTAACGCGGCATTTGATGAATATTTTAGATCAACAAAAATAACCTTTCAATCTTATTTGAAAGAATATTAAACAAAATTTTTAAAAATTGAACTAATTTGATTGATTTAAAAGTGAAAACTTTGAATTAGTTAATTTTTTGATTTTATTTAGTTTAATAATTTTTATTGTTAAAAATCGATCAATTTATTAATTAATTGTCTAGTTTTAATAAACCAAAATAAACTAATTAATTTTAATTTAACAATATTTTCAATTAAAATTTAATTTTTTTTCAACGGGTAAGGTTAGTTTCTTTAATCATTGTTAAAATTCTTTAATTTTATTCAATCTTTAGCTAATTTTATGACGATTTAATATTAGTTGAACCTTAAACCATTTGCCTTGCTAGTTTAATTTCCATTTCGGTTTTTAAAAAATGGTTTAATTTAATTTATTATCCTTTTATTAACTAATTTGTGATCGTTGTAATCATATTAAATAATTGTTAATTATTTACTAATCTAATTATGATTGTATTTATTAATGTTTTAAAAATCAAACCAGTTCAACTTGTTTTACAGTAAAAAATTTGAAACAGTTGACTTTCTAATTCAATTTTCAACTTTTCAGTTTGATTTAGTTTAATAATCTTTGTTATTAAAAACCGATCAGTTTATTAATTATTCGACTTTTTTTGTAAACTAATTAGTTGTTATAAAACAAAATAAATTGATTATTTTTTATTTAACAATCTTTTGTTTGAACTCAACTTTAAAATTTTCGATGAGTAAGGATGATCTTCTTCAATAAATTTTCAAAATTTTTAATTTTATTCAATTAATTAATTTTATGATGGTCTAATATCTGTTGAATCTTTTAAACTTTAAATCTTTTATCTTACTAATTTAACTGCCGATCCTATTTTGAAATCATTTTTATTCATTGTGGTTATACTTGTGTATAAGGGGCTCTCAACTTCCTTCTAATCTTCAGGATTAATTCATGTAATTGAATCACACCCTTTCAATGATTAATTAATTTGTTTCAGTAAATTTTATACAAATTAATAATAATGAGAGTATACAAAACATATTAATTAGAAGATATTTTTAATAATTAAATTAATATATTAACACAGGTCAAAATTATTAAAAATATAATGTAATAAAAATTAGTTAATTTATTGTACTTAATAATAGAGAGATAAATGAAGCATTATCTGTTTATTTGTTATATAATAAAAATAAAATTTGTTATATAATAATCTTATAAGTTGAATGAGCCATTATTTATTTATTTCGCTACATAATCAAAATTATTGTATAATAATTTATAAGATGGATGAGACATTAAGTTGACATTGGAGACACGGACTTAATTCACCTAATAACTTAAGAACTAAGATTTTATAAGACCACAAGCACATTTTCTATGGAGTATTGAACAATCTTAATGATGATTTTAGCATATAATAAGTTCCCATTTAATTAAATAACTTGAAATTTGTTTTTTTCCTATAAAAATTTCAAGAAATTTAACTTTAATGGTTGAGTGAGTTTTCTTTATTTATTAGTTTCATTATTTCCTTAAAGACATAGAGAATAATTTCTTTTCTTTATGTCTTTACATATGATAAAGCTAGTGTTTTAAAAATTGGACTGAAAATTAAACTAATAAGACAAGAGGTTTAAGGTTTAAAAGGTTCAACCAGTATTAGACAGTCATAAAACCAACAAAAAATTGAATAAAATTAAAAAATTGAAAGAGATTGTTCTTATCTATAAAAGAATTTGAAGTTTAACTAAAAAAATGTTAAATGAAAATTAATTGATTTATTTTAATTTATAAGAACTTATTAATTAATAAAAATTGATCGATTAATTAATGAACTAGTTGGCTTTAACAACAATAGTTATTAAAATAAATCTAGTCGAAATTTTGAAAACTAAATCAGAAAATTACACGGTTTAAAATTTTTACAATTGAACCTATCGAATCAATTAGATTTTTCAATCATTGATAAAAAAACTACTTATTTTGATTGGTTTAAAGAAGTGAATTGGTGGACGATGCAAGAAATTACAACTCTTTTTACATAATTCAAATGCATTGAAATGGTTGTTTTAGGGCACCAATATTGAAGTAGATATCATAAAGCATTATAGTTACTATATTTTATGTATTTTTAAAAATTCATAATTTAATTTATCTTTATATATTTTTTACAACAAACATGAATTAGTAGACTTGGACATAATTAATACCGAATGGAAAAATGCTTAGTTAATTTTCTAATGAACTATCTTTCTCCTCTCTTTGCATGATTCATGATGCAAAAATTATATCTTTATATAAATTAATTCTTACATCCAAAGAAAATTTATAAAATTGAAAAATTTAAATTACACACCAACAAATTGGATTGATCAGAATAAGAATTTGCTCATGGAAAAAGATTTTCCACATCTTTATCACGAACTCTAATGATCCAGGGTATAAAAAATAAAAGTTTTCGTTTGGAAATTTCCCAAAACGTTAACCATAGGTTCATAAAATTCATTGTTAAAGTTAAAATTTGAATTAAAACTAAAATTAAAATATTTTTTAATACTTATAAGGTACTTCAAATTTGTCATAATATAGTTGCTATAATCTTTAAGAATAGGTATCTTAAATCTCTTATAGAGGTATGCTCCTATTAACATTCCTGGTGTTTAAACTATAGTCTTTTTGTGTACCTTAGAACTTTCATAGAGATCAACTCTATCATATCGTGGTTTCTTGTTATCCCTGTAATCCTCTAGCCAAGTTTCTTAGCCTAAGTTTAGTTGGACGTAAGATTTTCAATGAAATGCAATGAAATAAAATGATTTATAATAGAATAGAATATAAATAGATGTAATATTATAAAATAATTGTTCGAGAGGAATAAATGAATTCATAGTGTAATATAGTAAAATATTGTTTGGAAGAAAGATTTATAACGTAATATAGTGAAATGTTGTTAATCATTTTACATTTTATGTTAAACCTTTCAATCGGAGTTAACTCATTTTTACTGTTTATGATGGAATACGAAGTAATATGAAACCCTTCCCTTCTATCCTATTATATTCTATTATAAACTCTTCTCCTAAACGATAAAATAATATTACACTCCGTTTAATTGCATTACTAACAGCCAAACTAAATATAGCCTTAGTGATATTAGAGCCATGCACTTTCTAGTGACAATAGTAAAGTTATTATAATAAGTACGAGCAAGGAGAGGCACACTTCATTTCTCTTGGTCTCTTTAAATTTGAGTTATTCTAATCAAAAATTGAGATAATCTAATTAAACCTCGGACCAAAATAAAAAAAGAAAAATATTTCGTGTGCAATCAACCCCATACGTAAGAGTTCATCGTTCACATAATGTTTGGGATGAATTATTTCACTCATGTGTCAAAATCAAAGACTCTTGTTGTGTGTGTGTGTTTTTTTTTTAATTTTTTGTTGTTTAGATACCATATCCATGGCAGCTAGTGGATTAACGCATCATACCGTGGAAATTTCCGAACACGTCGTAAGAAAATTCAAAGAAGCTTTGTGTTTCATTCATTCTACAAGAGTGCGCTGGCGCTTCAGAGAAAAGTCAACCAAACACAGGATGGGGGTGTTTGGATGCCAGCTGATCAGCTAAAAAATTAGCTGATCAGCTAAAATCAGCTGTTTGACTAAGTCAAACAGCTGATAAATGTGTTTGGTTAATTGGCTGGTTGGGTGAATCAGCCAACCCAACCAGCCAAAATGAAAAAGCTCTTCCCCACCAGCGTTTGGGGTAATCAGTTGATTACCCAAACCAAAATGACAGTTTGCCCAAGACATCTCACTCGTCTCTCTTCTCTCGTTTTCTCCATAAGGGTCTTGGCGTTTTTCTCTCTTCTTTTGTTTGATTCTCCGTTATTGCAAACTTGGTATTTTGTTCCTGGGAAGTTGCTCTTCTGATAGTTAAAGGTTTGTTCCAGAGCTTTCTGAATGTCCCTTTCTTTTTCAATGTCAATTTGTTATGTGTATATTGTTCATTTTTTGCTCCATGGATCATTTTGTTCCCATGAACCAAACAATAACCAACGGTGATGATAAGCACAAGTCCAAAAGATCGAAACTTTAAGATTTAGGAAAATCAAACCCCACACAAATCATGTTCGAATCACGATCTCCTATCTCCTTCTTCAGTGCTTTGGGATTTACGCTTTGAACCTGCGATGTGTGTTTGAGAATTCTTTTTTCTTTTCTTTTTAAGGGCAAGTGATAAGTGTCAAAAGGAGAAGAGGAAGACAATCAACGGGGATGATCTTTTGTGGGCAATGGCTACGTTAGGTTTTGAAGACTACATTGAGCCACTTAAGAGATGTGTGGAAGCATGAAGAGGATGTTTAAACACTTTCTTTGAGGAGTTATTGTTCTTTAAGCTTAATGGAGTAACAATACATGATGGGTAATAATTGTGTAATAATTTATTTAATTAAATAAATATTTTGTCCTAATTAATTATTTAAAAATAAATTTTATTAAAATATGATCATCAATTAAAAATATTATTATTACTCGTTCTTAATCAAATTTGTAATTAAATAT
>JANZLC010000201.1:2820307-2835915 GCA_026413385.1 Erythroxylum gracilipes
TTTGGGGTTTGATCTAGCATGTTCTTAGAATAGAAAGATTAGGGTTTTGATTCAATAGGATTAGGGGGTTTCAAGAACTTTGATTTCTTGGGGTTTCCGTATCACTTTCCTTCCACTTTGATCTTGGAATTTTTTCCAAGCTTTACTTCTCTCTTGAAGTTTTCATCAAGTTCTTTAAAGGCTGATTTTTCTCCACACATGTGGTGTGAACAGCCGTTGTCAATGAACTAAACTTCTGTTGGCACATTCACCACTTGCTCTTGCTTTTGAGCCATAAACAGCTTATCTTCTACCTCAACTTCTACATAACTTGCTTTTTCTTTCTTTTTAAGCTTCTAGCAATTTGCTTCACATGGCCATAATTTTTGCAGTAGTTACATTGAACACTACTTTTGTAATGCTTTTGTTGGTCATTCGTCTACCTATAATTAAATTGCTCATAGAATCTTCCTCTACCTCTGCCTCTGTTGTTGGCTCTACCACTATACCCACCTTTATTAAATTCCTTGCCTCTACCAGTTGCTTTGGATTCATCTATTGACGGGGATGCTTTGACCTGAAATGCCTTCTCTTCTGCTTTCTCAAACGATCTGCTATTCATCCTTGCTTCATGAGATTGCAATGAACCTTTTAGGTCATCAAAAGATAGAGTAGACAAGTCTTTGGATTCTTCTATAGCAACAGCTACATGATCAAATCTAGAAGTTAAACTCTTTAGAACTTTTTCAACCACAACCTGATCAGTTTATTTTTCACCATAAGATCTCAAATGATTCACCATTGTGGCTACTCTAGACAACTAAACTTGCATTGTCTCATCATTTTTCATTGCCAAATTCTCAAGCTCACAGCGTAGTGATTGAAGTTTGATCGTGATAGATTTGTTTGTGCCTTGATATTCTTTTTGTAGTATCTCCCATGCCTCTTTGGAAGTGCTAGCTGCTCCAATTCTTGAGAATATCGATTTATGAATAGCTTGCTGAATGAAGAATAAAACCTTGTTGTCCTTTTTCTTGTTCTCTTTCAATCTTGTTTCATTAATATCAAAATCTACATAACCACTTTCAATTAATTCCCATACATCTTCGGATTTGAAGAGTGTCTTCATTTTGATGCTCCAAAACTCATACTTCTCTCCATTGAAGATGGGTATGAGTGGCCGTGAGGAAGAGCAAATATCATTCACAGCCATGGCCTATTTTCTTATTGTGTTTTACTCCCTCGCGTGTTTCTCTCTCACTTTTTTTGATATTTACTCACACTAGCCTAATCAAGAACTGTATTGGCTATGATATCACAAATGTTGGGCAGAAACAAAAAACTACTTGATATTTGCAATTGTATATCAAGCTAAAATAAAAACAGAAAATATCAAAAGATTGAATGAAGAAGAAAAGCACTCTTATTATATAATGATTGAAGAAAACTGATGACTTATTTATAGCCATATATTATCAGTAACAAATAGAGAAATACAGCACTATCAGTAACGTGCCTTGACTTAACTAACAATGAGATTAAATAGGAGAATTATCAGCAACTAAACAACGTAAACATAAGTTGTCAATTTTGAATCAATTTCTATTTGAGTCCAATTGTCACCCTTATATATACTAACATTTAGATTGGATTTATGAAGTTGCTTATACAATATTTTCTAATAATTTTAGGAAAATAACTTAAAACTAAACTATCCCCTAAAAGTCTTTTCGTAGTTTTTGATCTTTCAAGGTTGTTCAACGTTTGATGTGTTGTTGCTTTTGATGGTTTGATAAGCAACTGATTTAGGAATTGATTCACATTCATGTTTCACTTTAACGTAACCCATAAGCTAAGTCTAAGCACGTTGCTTAACATGTTGACGAAAGGCCTGAGCTTAAGGACAAGAGCAAGAGGCACACAGATAGAGATAGGCTAAATATAATATTTTAATATAAGTATAACCGTAAATTACTTATTAATTAGCATTTCCTCCCTTTTGAAGAGCACAGCACTGTCGGATAAATATAGAATCTTATATATTTTTTTAAAATTTTTAATTTAATAACTAACATTTTAAAACTTATATAATTAAGATCAAAACATTATTTCGTTAATGTGACTAATAGCTAGACATTAACGCTCTATTTGATGAATATTTGAGATCAACAAAAATAACCTTTCAACTTGATTTGAAAGAGTTTTAAACAAAAATTTTAAAAATTGAACTAATTAGGTCAATTTAAAAGTGAAAACTTTGAATTAATTAATTTTTTGACTTAATTTTTAACTTTTTAATTTTATTTAGTTTAATAATTTTTATTATTAAAAATTTATCAGTTTATTAATTAATTTTCCAATTTTTATAATAATTATTTTTCATTTAATAATATTTTTTCAATTAAACTTTAAATTTTTTCAAAGAGTAAGGCTAGTTTCTTTCATCATTTTTAAAAATCTTTAATTTTATTCAATCTTTAGTTGATTTTATAACGATCTAATATCGATTGAACTTTTTAAACCTTAAATATTTTATCTTACTGATTTAACTTCCGCTCTGATTTTGAAATCATTCTTATTCACTGTGGTTATACTTGTGTATAAGGGCTCTCACCTTCCTTCCGTAATCTTCACGATTAATTCATGTAATTGAATCACACCCTTTTAATGATTAATTAATTTGTTTCAGTAAATTTCTATAAATTAATAATAATGAGAGTATACAAAACATATTAATTAAACTATTTTTTAATAATTAAATTAATATATTAACACATGTCAAAATTATTAAAAATATTATATAATAAAAACTAGTGAATTTATTGTAATCGAGAGATAAATGAGGCATTATCTGTTTATTTGTTATATAACAAAATTAAAATTTGCTATTTAATTATTTTATAAGTTGAATGAGTCATTATTTATTTATTTTGCTACATAATCAAAATTATTGTATAATAATTTATAAGATGGATGAGACATTAAGTTGACATTGGAGAGATAGACTTAATTCGCCTACTAACTTAAGAACTAAGATTTTATAAGACCATAAGCACATTTTTTATGGAGTATTGAACAAACTTAATGACCATTTTAGTAGATAATGTGTCTTTTAACTTCCCATTTAATTAAATAACTTGAAAATTGTTTTTTCCTATAAAAATTTCAAGAGATTTAGCTTTAATGGTTGAGTGAGTTTTCTTTATATATTAGTTTCATTATTTCCTTAAATATGATAAAGCTAGTGTTTTAAAAATTGAACTAAAAATTAAACCAATAAGACAAAGGGTTTAAGGTTTAAAAGGTTCAGCCAGTATTAGGCAGTTATAAAACTGGCAAGAAATTGAATAAAATTAAAAAAATTGAAAGAGATTACTCTTATCTATAAAAGAATTTAAAATTTAACTAAAAAATGTTAAATAAAAATTAATTGATTCATTTTAACTTATAAGAACTTATTAATTAATGAAAATTAACAGATTAATTAATGAACTAGTTAGTTTTAATAACAAAAGTTATTAAAGTAAATCAAATTGAAATTTTGAAAAATGAATCAGAAAGTTACACAGTTCAAAATTTCTATAGTTGAACCTACTGAACCAATTAGATTTTTTCAATAATTGATGAAAACTACTTACTTTGATTGGTTTAAAGAAGTGAATTGGTGGACGATGCAAGAAATTATAACTCCTTTTATATAATTCAAATGCTTTGAAATGGTTGTTTTAGGACACCAATATTAAAGTAGATATCATAAAGCATTATACTTTTAATAGGCCTATGGTTCAAGTAAACTTGAAAAATATACTCAATTTAATCCACCTTTACTATATTTTATGTATTTTTAAAAATTCATAATTTAATTTATCTTTATATTTTTTTACATCAAACATGAATTAGTAAACTTGGACATAATTAATACCAAATGGAAAAATGCTTAGTTAATTTTCTAATGAACTATCTTTCTCCTATTTTTGCCTGTTTCATGATACAAAAATTATATCTTTATATAAATTAATTCTTACGTCTAAAGAAAATTATAAATTTGAAAAATTTTAAATTAAACATCAACAAATTAGATTGATCAGAATAAGAATACGATCATGGAAAAAGATTTTCTGCATCTTTATCACGAACTCTAACGATCCAAGGTATAAAAAATAAAAGTTTTCGTCTGGAAATTTCTGAAAAATTAAGCATAGGTTCATAAAATTTATTGTTTAAGTTAAATTTGAATTAAAATAAAATTAATAATTTTTTTATACTTATAAGGTACTTCAAATTTGCTATATAGTTGCTATAATCTTTAAGAATATGTATCTTAAATCTCTCATAGAGGTATGCTCCTATTAACATTCCTGGTGTTTAAACTATAGTCTTTTAGTGTACCTTAGAACTTTCATAGAGATTAACTCTATCATATAGTTGGTGGTTTTTTGTTATCCTTGTAACCCTCTAGCCAGGGTTCTTTATGCTAAGTTTAGTTGAACGTAAGATTTTTAATAGAATAAAATGGAATGAAATGAAATAGTTTATAATAGAATATAATGTAAATAGATGTAATATTATAAATCATTGTTTGGGAGGAATAAAAAGGTTTATAATGTAATACAGTGAAATGTTGTTTGGAAGAAGGGTTCATAATGTAATATAATGAAATTTTGTTTATCATTTTACATTCTATCTTACACTCCCTAAATCGGAAGTAACTCATTTTTGCTATTTATAATGGAATATGAAGTAATATGAACCCTTCCCTTCTATCCTATTCTATTCCGTTATAAAACTAAATATAACCTAAGTGATATTAGAGCCGTGCACTTTCTAGTGACAATATTAAAGTTATATAATAAGTATGAGCAAGGAGAGGCCCTCTTCATTTCTCTTGGTCTCTTTAAATTTGAGTTATTCTAAGATAATCTAATTAAACCTCGGACCCAAATAAAAAAAGAAAAATATCTGGTGTGCAATCAACCCTATACGTAAGAGTTCATCGTTCACATGTTTGGGATGAATTATTTCACTCACGTGTCAAAATCAAAGACTCTTGTTGTGTTTTTTTTTTATTTTTTGTTGTTTAGGTACAGCTAGTGGATTATCACATCATACCGTGGAAATTTCCGAACATGTCGTAAGAAAATTCAAAGAAGCTTTGTGTTTTCATTCATTCCCGAGAGTGCGCTGGCACTGCAGATAAAAGTCAACCAAACACACTATATCTCCTCACTCAGTCCTCACCTTAATAAATAGGATAATACTCACATTCCGATTTCGTTTCTTTATAAATATAAGGAAAACAATTGTAAATAACAACTTTTTTCTTGATCTTGAATGATATTTTTTATGGTAAAGTTTTCATTCTTCAACTTCTTATTTTTCTTATATGAGTTCATAAGCTTTGCAAATATCCTCCCTCTTATAATCTGATCACTATCATTACTGTCATAATATGAAATTGAATTTTGGGCTAATTTATCTGCATTTTTTCGAGAATTTTGAATTGATTTATCTATAGTTTCATCGTCAGCTTCTTCTTTCTTTGTTACTGTTAAGCAAGCAACTGAACTTTTGCTATATATAAAACAACCAACGCAATATTACTCACAATTTTTTCTTTATTACCATACTCACTTTTGAATTTGTTCTCACTCCAAGTGCTTGTATAAAACTTTCCTTTTCTCTTATTCAAAGTGTTATCACATTCCGCTTATACATGTCCGAAGTCTTAACATTCATGACATTGAATTTTAGATTTTAGTTTGTTGTTTAAAGTTGTTGTTCGATGAACTCCCACTATTGTGTCTAAATTCCGGTCTATTCTTTTTCACTTTCTTTAACCACTTGCTAAAATTTCTTGTTAATAACTCCATAACCTCATTCTCATCAAATTCATATTTTAAGTCATTCAAGGCTTTACCAATATCGGATTGCAATGTTAATCCTTTGTTCTTCTCTCGTTTCCTCAACAAATTTATCTCAAAGTTGGTAAGAATCTCAATTACTTTATCCAAAGATAATTCATTGATATCATTAGCTTCTTCGATAACTACAATTTTCGATATAAACCTCGGAGGTAATGTTCTCAATGTCTTCTTAACAAATTTCAAGTTAGAATACTTCTTCCCGAGTTGATGTGCTTGGTTTGCTATATCACGTAGTCTTTTATGAAAGTCTCTAATAGTTTCACTCTCATCCATCTTCAGCTCTTCAAATCTCATAGCCAAAATTTGAAGTTTCGAAGCTATCACAGATTTCGATCTCTTATGTATAGTTTGCAAAGTGTCTCACGCTTCTTTTGTCGATTCACAAGCTGATATCATTGAAAAACGACCTTCATTAACAACACTAAAGATGACATGCATGGCTTGAGAATTTCCAACTGCTCTCTCTTCTTCAGCTCTTGTCTGCTCAGATGTATCTTTCAGTGCTACTTCTCTCTTATCATCAGTTATCACCAAATGTGTCCAGCCATGTAACACTGAGTTTCACGCTTTTGTTCCTTTTGCATGAATAAATACTCTCATCTTTGATTCCTACGCAGGATAATTAGAAACATCCAACAACAGTGGCCTAGTAATTAATGCTTGTTCTCTTGTAGCCATATTTGCAAAGCAAGATTTGCACCAACTTGTCGTAGCAAGTTCTGATTCGATGACCCTCTTTGATACCAATTGAAAATCTCAAAGGATATAGTTTCGCAATATTTTGGTTCAACTGCAGTTGTTTCTAACACAAACAAAATCAAAAAAATTAAACACAAAATAAACAAATCAACACCTGAGATTTGGAAACGTAGTTTGACACATCTTGCCTATGTTTGCAGGACCCTCACCTAACTTAATCACCATCACCTAACACAATAGTTTTATACAAGACTTTACTAAGCTGACTCACTTAACCCTTGACACTATCCCTCATCCTCGCACCTCGTAAAAGTAAATTACACCCAATAACACGACTACCTTGTGCTAACCTTAATAGAAACAAAGACACTTGAAATTAAAAAAAAGAAAAATATGACACTTCATCAAAGGATGAACTGGAAGTTATCCTCCAAGAATGCTGCTGTAGTCTTTCAATATTGTCATTGAAATACTTCACACACAACAGCAGAAAAACCACCAACAAACATGAACGTTTCTTCACTGAAACATCACAAACATCAGAGCTGCAAAATCTATAAAAGCTACTGGAGTTTTTCGCACACCACCACCTCTAACGACAGCCACCAAGATACATACAATCAATACCCAATCAGCCGAACAGAAAATCACACCATCGACCAAGAAGAATAACTGTAAAGATCATGAAAGCTTCTGGAGTTTTTGCATATCACAGATCACAAACAATAGTCATCAAAACTACCACTTCATCTATAGTGAGCAACCCAACGTAATCACACAAAAGCCAAAAAATCTAACTGCAAAAATTACACAACCTCAATGACGACAAAGCCAACAATAGTCATTCAAAAAATAGAAAAAATGCAGCTACAAATTTGGTTGATGATCACGTGAAATGAACTGAAAAACAATATTCAAGATAGCCCTAAAATCCCAGATGCCAATTCACAAGTTACCTATCGTTTTTCCACACAAAAATGACAACCATTTAACCCACACATCATATGAAACACAACCAAAGACAGTTACAATGGTCAAAACAAATCTCCAAAAATCCATCTATCTTAGATAACCATTATCCACAAAACAGGCTATCAAATAAGAGTTCAAAAATCACCAAAACTCTACATCTTATCTTAGTCAAGATATAGTGATTTGATTCTAATTAAATCCTATCATGACTAGGACTTTGATCCCAAATAAACATTGTCTTCAAAGAGTCCTACATAAAATAGAATATTCAACATAATAATATTCATCAAATAATCAAAGACATTTAATTACAAATAACACCCAAAATGTCTTTTTTTAAGTAAATAATAACACTCAAAATGTCATAACACATATCTTACTAGTTTTCCTCAAAATTAGGAAGTAGTTGTTTAACTGCTATATAAATATGTCAATTGTGTTGAATGAGGATCATCATCATTGCATCTATTAAATTACAGTTCTCACTTTCACTTTTGTAGATTACTTGATTATTGTGTAGCTTTGATTGGACCTATCATTGGTATCAGAGCCATGTTAGAAAACAAAGAACAAATTGAAAACTTGGAAGCAGAATTAGGTGGGATTTAAATGGAATAAATTACATGGAAGTCGGATTTGTCGACAAGTTGTGACACAATGAAGAAGTTATCACCAAACTCTCAAACGCATAAATCAACATAAAGGAAGGCTCTAGCAGTAATAACGAGTGCCTTGGTTGCAACTGCAGTGTTCGTGAAGAGATACTAAACACTTTAAATGCCGGATGCCAGTGATTCATATCCAACTTGGCCAAACTGGAATTTTCTGAGTGGTTTAACTGAGTCAACCAATTTTTTGAGTATCAAGGAATAATGGAGTCGTAAAAGGTGCAACTAGCTTCCTTTCACTTAGAAGGAGAAACAAATATGTGGAGGCAATGGCTACGTATAACTTTTCAAGTAGAGGGTCAAGAGGTTGCATGGGAGGATTTTTAGGCTGAATTATGGGCACATTTTGATCAACAGACTAAGAGTACTTGGGCAAAGCACTATGAAAAATTCAATAGATGGGAACCTTGAAAGATTATCAAAGGGAATTTGAGTGTCTAGGCAACAAAGTACAAGGTCGAGAGAAGTATGACAATGCCAAAATGGGGGCTGTCATTAGTGACACTTTCAAATTTTCAAAAACTTGCTGCTTTTCCTCCCTCCATTCCCACTTTCCTGCATATTGTTTTTTTTACAAGGGGAATAAAACCGAAAGCAAAACAAGCTAACTAATGCAGGGATCGGTAATACAAAGTCCATATACTCTATAACGTGCCGGGTGCCATTGGCTGGCCAGGCGAAGTCAGGTTCAAAAATACTTTTATTTCACTAGTGCCATAAAAACTAGTAGGCGACACCGAAAATAAGTGCCCAGGCTATCTGTTGCATCTGCACATGCTTCGTGAGGTTAGATAGTACCCACGACTCTTGTTCAGGAAGGAAGAAATCTAGACCCACCAGAGTGGGAGGGGGGGGGGAGTGGGCAATCCCTCATGACATGAAGAGTGGATTCTTCCTTGCCATAGAAGTGGTAGCTACTGTCAACAGTGAGGTGGCCAACCATTCGTTGATGGTTGGTCAGCATCTTTCCTTTAGTCATTAACCACAGGAAAGTCCTTATGCATTAGGGTCCTAGCCATTTCCAGATGAGAGTCTAGAGATGATTGGACTCCTCGGTGGTAATCCCTGTCAGCAAACTGTAGGCTGACTCCACCGAGAACTGGCCATGTGCAATCAGTCCCCATTGTACTGTATCTTTAGTCGTACTATCCGCAAATGTGGGGACGCCCGCAATAGCCAAATAGATGTTGGAGGAGAGGTAATTTTGGAATAAAGTCCACTTCCAAGAATGTCCTCATTCTTGAAGTCCGCAACTGTAGCGTAGAGGATACTATCGGGAATAGGGGAGGCCGCCATATAGAGGAGAGGCCCCCAATCTTGTAATCAATTATCCCACTAGAATAGAATTCGTGTCCATTGCCTTGGGTACATTTTAGTCCGTGGTGAACTACATGCCAAGCTGCAGAGATTCCCGTCAAATGCTCGAAGCTCTGGGCCTGTCGATATTAGGGGAAATATGGTATGGGTCGAAGTGGTATTTAGCTCGTATGATCTTGACCTAAAGAGCTTGGGGTTGGATAATCATCGCCCAGCTCGATTTAGCCAGGAATGCGTCATTGGATGACCAAATACGTTTTATGCCCAGTCCCCCGGCTTTTTGGGATTACAAACTGTTTCCCAATTAGCCAGATGCAATTTTCGGTGATCCTCTCTAGAGTTCCAAACAAAGTCTCGCATGATATGTTCCAAGTCATCACATAACTGCTGCGGGAGACGAACAGTTTGCATCGTAAAGGTGGGCAGCACCGAGATGACAGACTGGGTAAGTGTAACTCGGCCAGAGAGCAACAGAACACCTACCCTCCATCCTGCTAGTTTTTGTTGTGAGCTTTATCAAGGATATATTGGTACGTTTGTCTAGAAGTCCTCTCATGTAACAGTGGGACTCCAAGATATTTCCCAAGGTTGGTTGTATTAGCAATGTGTAGGGCATGGCTGAGCTTACAAGTAAGGGAAGGGGAAACATTCTTGGAGAAGTAAATCCAAGTTTTGTCTATAGTCACCTGTTGACCTGAAGCTAGACAAAACTCTTCCAACGTGTGCGCCATGACCTGGGTTTGAGTGCTCGTAGCTTCCCCGAAGAGAACTAGGTCATCGGCAAAGAAAAGGTAGGATAACGGAGGCCATTTGGGCTCAATTTAATCAGAGACCATAGGCCTTGTTCCACCTTTCGTGTGATAAGATAACCGAGTCTTTCCATGCAAAGAACAAAAAGGTAGGATGAGAGGGGGTCTCCTTGTCTGATACCTCTTGAGGGCTGAAAGGGTTCAGTGACTTTGTCTTGCCATGTAACTCGTAAAGTCGCAGTTGTAACACCCTTCATGATGAGCGAAGATAAACGATCGGGAAGTCTTATATCCTGTAACGTATTTTGGATAAAGTCCCATCGAAGCCGGTCATAGGCTTTTTCTAGGTCCACCTTGAGCGCCAAAAATCCCGTATTCCCCTTCTTCTTACGCATAGAATGGATGACTTCCTGGGTGATGATAATATTGTCCATTATTTTTCGTCCAGGAACAAAACTGCTTTGGGGCGCCTAAATTAGCCAGTCCATGTGGGGTTTCAACTGACTAACAATGACTTTGAAAATGATCTTATACAGTACATTGTAGAGGCTTATCGGCCGGAACTGTGTCATAGTCCGTGGGGAAGGTATTTTGGGAATTAGGACCAGAGTGGTTTGACTTAAATCCGGTTCCCATCTCTCTATCCTGAAAACTTCTTGCACGTACTCTACCACCTTCGGCTCGACTTGTCCCCATTGTTTATGAAAGAAAAGGGTGTTGAAGCCATCTATCCCAGGAGCTTTATTGGGGTTCATGTCGAAAACGGTTGCCATGATTTCGAGGTCTTGGATAGGCTAATGTAAGTCCTGAAGACTAGCATTCGAGAGTGGAAGGAAAGCTCCAGAGCTCAAGTAGCAAGGGATGGGTCCTACTTCTTGGGTAATACAAGTGAACAAAATAATCTCTGGCTAACTGGCACAGCTGGGTGGGATCAAATATGAGATTTCCCTGGGAGTCCGTAAGACCCTTTATCTGCAATTTTTTCTGTTCGGAGAGGGTGAGGGTGTGGTAGTACTTGGTATTCGGTTCCCTTTCGAGATCTAATCACACCGAGCTTTTTGGTGTCAAAATATTTCCTCCTTACATAAAACCTGCATCAGTTCCCCACTAAGTTTGTCCTCCAGATCGGAAAGGGAGTCCAAAATTTCTCTTGTCATTGCCCTCTAAATACCTTAGAGGTGTGCTAACAGGCGTTTTTTTTTATTGGAAAATATTCCCAAAATCTGAGCGGTTCTAACTCATGAGGTGCTCATAGAAAAGGGTTAAAGATTTGCTCATCGACTCTCTGGCAGGGAGCCAATGCGAAGCGACAACCTCAACGAACCCGGGATGCGTGAGCCAAACATTTTGAAACCAAAAAATAGGAGGCCCATGGGCTCGAGGAGGCAGCCTGTGAAGCTGTACAAGCACAGGGCAATGACCCGACCCAAGGAAAGGTAAATGCCCGGTGACCATGATTTTTAACACCAATATTTCCATCACCTCCACTTGCACCTTTTTAATCATCTTCTCGTCTAAGAAATTATGTGTGCTTCCGCTATTTATGACAATGTGGAGCGGTTTCTTCTTAAAACTGCCCCTTACCCTCATCTACTTGAACTCACCTTCATCCTTCAAGCCCCACATCGCCTCCAAGGATACCCTAGGGCTCATCAGTGTCCTTTCCTCCCTTTCCTCACAGAATACTTCACTCTCGGTTGGCTCCTCCTCCTCCACCATGTACAATTGAAACTGACATTTATGTCCCGGTGCATATTTTTCGTCGCACCAAAAACATAATCCTCTCAACCTTTTTTCATCAAACTGCTTACTGTTCCACGTTGGTTCCTGTCAAGTTTTTGTTATAACTAAGTTTGCTACCTTGGTGTCGGGGTGTAGGAAGCAAACCTGTTTCAGAGTGGTTTCTGGCTGGAGATATCCAGATGCCTTTGCCCCCTTTCCAAAATAAACTAGTATACGCTGGCCGCTATAATGGCCTCCTGTTTCCTAGCAAGAGCGTATACTTGCTGAAGTGACGATATGATGGATCCATCATCTTTACAGTGAGTTCCAACTCAGGCTTGAGGCCGTTGAGAAAGAATCCTATCAAATAGGCTTTTGGGAGAGTTATTTTAGTCGAATGCTTCTCAAACCGCGCACAGTAATCCATCATTGAACCTTCTTGCCTGAGTTCCTTCAAATCACCAGTTGGATCTTCGAAAATTGCATCATCAAACCTCTGTCGGAGTGAGGTTATAAGCTCTTCCCACTTAAACTTCTCTCCATCACTTCTGTTTTGAGCCATAAGCTGGAACCATTCCAGTGATGTACCCTCCATGTGTATTGATGCCACCCGAACCTTCAAATCGTCTGGGGTGCGGTCTATTGCAAAGATTAATTGTTCGCAATGGTAAATCCAGCTTCTCACCTCTCTGCCATTACATGTAGGGAAGTCCAACTTGTTGAACCTCGTCGGAATGGTGTAACTCTCAGTTTCTTCGGTGTTTCATGATGTTACTTCTGATGTATCCTTATTCATCTTCTGCATGATTTGCTGGAACATTGTCTTGACGTCACTAATCTCTTTCTCGTGTCATATGTATGCTTCTGACAAGTTCTTAAGACCCTCTTCCAGGCATCGAACTTCAGCTCCCCTTATGCTTTTATCCATTTCCACTGAGGAACATCTGCTCTGATGCCAACTGTTGCGCGAGTTTTCTGGAAATGAAAAACGAAAAGAGAACGTAGAAGAAAGGATAGAGAGAAAACGGCATGGTTTTTACTTCAGATTTTTCACGCGTACTGGCTTGGTCAGCGACTAACCCTTTTACGATATTGACACGTGTTACAATCTTGGAACATCTTGACTAAATATGAGGCTGTTTTAACTTTACGCAGCCTATAAAATATTAGGAGCGTGGTTGTCGTTTTCTAACAATTTCTTCCCTCATTGAATATTCTCCGCAGCAAATAATGCATCATATCGTGGAAATTTCTGAACACCCTCCATAGAAAATTCAAAAGAGGCGCTGGTGCTGCTAAGTCAACCAAGCAGACAATATCTCCTCAGTCGACATTAACTCTCCGCATCCGATTTCATTTCCTTATAAATATAAGGCTATAAGCAGTTAAGACAATTCAAACACAACTTCACGTCTCGTTCTTTTCTCCATCATCTTCTTCTTCTTTCCTTTCTCTCCCCGCAACTTCCGAGCGGTTTCTTAGTACTTGTCTCTCCGCAACTTCCGAGCAGTTTCTCAGTACCAAACATGGTTTCTCAAACGGATCAGCCCAACGGTCACCAAACAGTTAGTATCTTTCTTTCTCTGATATCTGTTTATGTATATTTTTTAGTTTAGTTTTGTTTCTTTACATGCTCTGGTTGTTGTATCTGTCTGTATTTTGGCAAAGAAACAGATAAAAAGCGAAAACTGAAACAACCTTTTCCAATGTTGTTGGAGATTTGTCTCTCCACTTCTCAACTGTGCGCATCTTCTGGATTAACTACCCTCCACCATACATTTAAGTTTAGGACTTTTTTTAAAAAAAATAAAAAGTGATTTCGTACCTAATATTAGGCCATCTCTAAACATCGCACCAAATTTGGTGTAAAATAAATATTTCAAAAATCTTTTTACACTAATTTTGGTGATATTTTAACTATTTTATGTCAAATTTTTAAGCCAAAATTTTTATACCAAATTTTTACACCAAAAATTTACACCAAAATTTATACAATCACAATAATTTAGTTATTAATTAAATTAATTTATATTTATACAATAATTTTTATTTATTAACTTAAAATTAAAATAAAATCATTATTCTTAATTAATTAATATATACTTTATATTAAATTAATATTATTTACAAAATCTATTTAATATGATTGCAACAAAAAATTAATAACATACGCTAATATAATTTTAAATATTTGTGTAATTTTAAATATTTTTGTTGATTTTTAATTTTTAAGATTTTAAATTTATGTATTTTTTATTTCAAATTTATTTTTTATTCTTAACATATTTTATTAATGAATTTATAAAACTTATAAATAAGAATTAAAAATAAATATTAAAATAAATATAATATTATATTCAATATTAGTCTTGTTTTAAATGTCTAATGATATATTTTATGTAAAGTAATATATATTTTAAATTTAATTAATTAGTAAATTATGTAAATAAATTAACTTATAAAAAAGATATAAAAGGAATATATCAAATAGTAAATGGTTAAAGTTGTCTTTTTAGTGCAATAAATAGTAATATACTAAATTTGATGGTATTACACAAAAACCGCTTTGGTTGGAGATGGGCTTAGTAATTTTAGAAAGTATTTCTATTTCAAATTATTACAATTAAAAAATCTTATAACTTTTTGTCCAATATTTTAATAAATTAATTGTTATGTATAATAATCAATTATACCAAGATTTATAAAAATAAATATTTATTTTTATTGGAAATTTTAAAATTATTATTTTTCAAATACAAAATATAAAACAGTAAATCATACGAAAAGTGTGCCTTTACAAGAAGTAGGTCTGGTAAAGACGTCATCACCCGCTTTATTGACCTTATGAGCTCTAGAGTAGGCCGACGTCTGTCTCTTTCTCACTTGATATATATATCAAGTAATTCTGAATTTTATTACATTCCTAACACACACCTGCTGATATTTAATTGCTTGTTCATTGATGATCTCACCTGCTTTGATTCTTTGATACTCAAACTATTCTTGTTGTGGGACATAAATTACATAGGTTTTTGTTGGTTAGTCTAGTTATAAAAGTCCTTAAGGTGTTTGATTTTTAGTATTGAAGCAAGCACCTATGCTACAACAAGAAAGCTCAAAATTTTTCATAGTATTGTAGAAACTGAAAACAAATTGTTGTATGGTGAAGCAGCCGATTGATGATGAAGCACTGGCGAGGCAGAAGGCAATTGATGACTGGCTACCTATTACTTCTTCAAGGGATGCAAAATGGTGGTATTCAGCTTTCCACAATGTCACTTCCATGGTTGGAGCTGGCGTCCTCAGTCTCCCATATGCCTTGGCACAGCTTGGATGGTATGTTCCCTCTTATATAATGCATGTGCTTAAGGTAATATAAAGCCTGTTCTTAATGTGAAAATATTTTACTTCAGGGGTCCTGGAGTGGCTGCGTTAGTTCTGTCGTGGATTATCACACTGTACACTCTATGGCAAATGGTTGAGATGCATGAAGTGGTGCCTGGGAAGCGATTTGATAGGTATCATGAACTGGGTCAACATGCATTTGGTGAAAAGCTCGGGCTTTACATCGTGGTGCC
>JANZLC010000201.1:2974579-3009380 GCA_026413385.1 Erythroxylum gracilipes
AGCTTAGGAAACATAATCCCATAACATTTCCAAGGTATCTAAACCAAGAACTCATCAAAATTCACAAATTAAAAAAATTTCGAAACTTACCTTCAACCTCCACCATTTTCGGCATTTCTTGGTTCCATTAGGGAGCTTTCATCTTCTTCCTCATTTTCCCCCTTAAATCAACAAAAAAACTTGCTAAAAACTCAAGAAATCCGAAACCCTAGCCTTCTTTCTTCTTCTCCACCTCCACCGAAGTTGCTTCTCTCTTCTCCTTTCTCCCTTCTTTCTTTTTCCCTCTCATTTTCTCTTAAGTGTCGTGACTTGCTCTCTCAAAAATGACAGCCCCCATTCTCTTATAATGCCATGTCATTTAATGAGAGCAAAAAGACCAAAAAGCCCCTCCATCTTAGCCTAAAACCTTAACTCTTTAAGTGATCTTCTAAAATTGCCCTTGAACTTAATTTCAAAACATACTTACTTTAGGAAATTTTTCTAACCATCAAAATGAATGAATTTGCTAAAACTTCCTTCTAGAGAAATATTCCTCATTGTCTTCATTTCGTAATGCCACCAAAATCATTGAATTTGGTGCACTACACTAAGAGTTATACTCCAAAACATTTCAGACTATCATTATGCTAACACATTTTCCAGCACTTTACTACCATCCAACAATTGACAATCTTAAAGACTAAATTGAAACTCAAGCCCTTCAGAATATTTGTAGCCCTATTTCTCTAGTTTAATCCAAATCAAGAATCACCTCATTTGGATAACTATAGCAAACGTTATGGCCAAAATACTTTTAGAATTTTCTAATCCAAGACTGAACATTAAACCCGACTTCAATTCAGAAATTGAAAGTCTTAAGGGCTAAATTGAAATTCAGTTCCTTCATAAGACTTGTAGCCCCATGTCGCTATTTTATTTTACCTCAAGAATCAATTCAATCGGGTCTCCACAGATTAAGAATTTCTCAAAATACTTAACCATGTTTAGAAAATTATCTAACTCAATTTGATTAAATCAATCATCCTCAATTTTCTCCCATAAATTCACAAATTTCCCTTGAGGATGTAGATATTTGTCTTAGGAATCCAACTGTTCAAAAATTGGATCAATCGGATGTCAGACAGAAAAGTTAGCAAAATAGTAAAAAAGTTCAAATCTGGAGAAAATTAACGGCCACGCGTGCGCGGCAGGCACGCGTACGCGCCAGCCAGCGGGCGCTCGCCGTCGCGAGCGATGGCCATTTTGCTGACCTATCTTCCAACTTCTAGAATTCATAACTTTTGACTTAGAACTCTAAATTTTGCAAATTTAATATCAATGGAAAGATAAAAGGAAGCTCTATAACTTCTATGAAGGACTCTAAAACCAATTCCATCTCTAAAGGGGTCAAAAACCCAATCAAAGTTACTGCCCCTACTTGTCATTCCAAAACAGTCACTCAACTTCTAAAATTTCTATCTTTCAACTCCAGGGTCCAAACATGGTGTATTATATATCAATGCAAAGATAGAAACATAATCTAAAACTTTCATGAAGAACTTAAACATAATTTTAACCTCTAACTAGGTCAATTTTTCAGTCAAAGTTTCTGCTAGAATGATGGTCATCCTATACCACATCCAAACTTCCAAATTTCATATCTTCCAATTCTCACATCCATAAAGAACATATTATACATCATTTTAAAGCTATTCAATTCTATATAACTTTTATGTAGACCACTTACTCTAATTCAGATCACATCAGTACGACGATTGGCCTCAAAGCACAACATACACAATTTTACACTTATAGTATTTTCAAAAACAACGAAACATAACCTTAACTTCGGAAGATCATAACTTTCGATCCCGATATCGAAAACTGTTATAATTCATGGAGACAGAAAGCTTTCAACAAAATATACAAGTTTCATGAAGATCATTTTCTCAAATTCTATCTAAATCAAAAAGTCAACTGTTTACCCCAAAAAGTCAAACTTGCCTAATTCTTCAAATTCTCACACTTTCACTCTTCACTTCTTAATTTTCAACTTCCATTTCAATCAACTCATTCACTTTAACTCTTATAATCCATACAAATCTACTCAAATATCCAAGACATCAAAACTAATCAATTCTTTTCTCATTAATTTTCTTAATGCGCAATAACATCTATAGAAAAATTCATATACAAAAACACTCATTGAATTTCATTTTAATATTTCTAATTTCCACTAAAGGTTCGGGGTCTAACTTTATAAATCCTAAATCAACTAATTCTTTTATCTGTATATCAAACTCTTTTTTATCTTCTTCATTGTATCTCATATGTTTTACTCGTATTGTTTTAGTTTTATCTATCATTTCTAGCTTAGCATATAATTAATTTTTATCCCAATATTTCAAGGGATTTTTTGTATAACATTGTTCTAATTTTCCTGTTATTTTATCTATTTCTGTATCAAGTGATCTTAATGCTACCTGATATTGTAACAAAGGTTTTGTTTTGGGAAAAATCAAAAAATAGAGAAATATATTTGTATCTTTCAAGATTATTATTATCATATTTATAATCAAGTTTCAAATACAAGTAATTATTTACCATTATTCTTTGCTAAGATACCTGACCCTTGGGGATCAAAACTCATAGATACATATAATCCAGGAAATATAGATACTTTAGGGAAAAGAATAGAACATGTTAGAGATAAATTAAGTAATTGGTGTGCAGATGCAATTTTAGCCAGAGCTAGTAAAGGATTAAAGAAAAGAATTTCTTTATGTTGTGATAAGCCTAAAATGCCTATAATGATTGGATGTGATAGCTCATATTATTATGGAAAGATAAAACGGAAATATAAAAGGAAAAAAACAATATCGATACAGGAAGCCTTATTTTAAGAAAAGAAAAGTACGATATTATAAAAGAAAAGGATATAAGAAAATGTTTAAACCTACTTATAGAAGAAGAAAAACTAACCCAAAAGAATGTCGATGTTATTATTGTAAAGAGATAGGTCATTATGCAAATAATTGTCCTAGAAGAAATGAGAAGCATAAAAAGAAGATTGAAATAGATGAAGATATTGAAGAAATGATAAGAGCAGGAGAATTCATACAGATAGATAATTTTAATATAGATTCAGATGAAAGTATATTTATTCTTACAGATACAGAAAACACATCTGAAGAAGAGAATTCAACTTAAATGGAAATTGCTTCTACAAGTCAAACTGATAGTGAACCAACAATAGATAATCAAATAGAACAAACAGGAGAATATAGACAGGAAATTTTAATAGATAAGAAAAAATTAAAACAAATTCAAAATGAAAAATTTTCATTATCAAATTATTCAGGATTTAAAGTTAATACCTTACAAAGATTAGGTATAAAACCTAGAAATCATAATTTGTTCTATGGATTAAATATACAAGAAAGAGCATTAGAAGTTTCAATAGCTTCTAATAAAGTAATAATACCATTATTAGCTAACTTTTCAATAACAAATTTGATATATATTCAATCCATATTGATTGGGGTCATTTTTTTTCCTAACTTTAGCCTATTAATTTAGATCTTTTATTAGACTATTTTATTATCTATATCCCGATCAAATCCGATTCACTTAACTATAAATTTAAAACTGTTAAAATCATAATTAGTTATTATTCATCCTTAAGGAAAATTTCCAAATTTAATTGCAAAAATTTTAAATTATCTATTTTTTAGCTGATTTTTTATTTTTCAATTCGATTTACTTTAATAACCCTTATCATTAAAAACAAATCAATTTATTAATTAATTAATCAATTTTTATAAATTAATAAATTATTATAAATCAAATAAATAAATATTTATTAATTTAATAATCTATATTTTCAATTAAACTTTCAATTTTTCTATACTTTTTTAATTATATTTTAAATTATTAAAATTTATTTAATCCTTAATTAATTTTATAACAATCTAATACAAATTTACCCTCTTAAATCTTAATTTGTTTTCTTGTTTAGCTTCCAACCTAGGCTTTTGATAATGTACACTTAAAAAGACATCTTACACGTGTAACTTGTCTTGGATATTATTAGAAACCAAAGCTTCTACAATCGACTATGACACAGCCAAAATGTCTAGAAAATAACTGAAACTTCCCTGCATGTATGGAGAACAGAAGCTTATTATCCTCCTCGATGAACAAAGAAAAAAGGAAAAAAAATGGAGGAAGGGAACTATTTTAGCGGAATCAAAAAAAAAAAACAATTTTCTGACAAAGCAATTATTGTCAATTCAAGTATTGCCTGAGTGGCACCAGAAAGGTTGGCTAGTTCACAACATCAAGGACTAGCTTCCGAGACTTAAAGATCGACCACTTCATGCGTCGGTAGTATGCAGCTTGAAGCAGTGCCAGTGAAAGTAAGAATATCCACTTGAAACCCATCTACAGAAGAAGTCGCATAACATCTTTACATTAGACATTTGTGAGAGACATAATCTAGTGAGAAAAATACAGTCTTGAGTTCATAATCTACCAGTTTTCTCTCTTCCATTTCAGGCTCTGCAGCCCAAGTTAAAAATGACACGACATCCTTTCCCATCTGTATACAAATAAGGATATACAAAATCAGAATACTGAGCTTAAGAATGAGAGTAGTTTTAAGGAACAAAGACAAAGAAAAAGAAGAAACCTGGGCTTCTGTTGCTGGAGTACCATCCTCATACTCAACAGCACCATCATTAAGCATTTTAGGCATTGCAATGGCTCCCCCAGGGAAGTAAGGATTGTAATGCAACCCCTCTCGGATCTAAAATACCATTTTGATGATTCAGTCAAGTTTGAAACTGTCTACTGTAGGTTGCTACGAACACATGATCCATGGATATCAAGAAGACAAACATTAAAACATGTGATTTATGGTTTAAGATAAGCGCACGCTTCAACAAAGAGGCTCAAACCTCGTATAGAGAAGCAAACCAACGTAACCAGAGAAAGATACACAGAATCATAGATCGACAGGCAAAAAATTCTTCTAATACACACTTGGGACCTTTTAACCATTATACAAATAACATGAATAGACAATTCTCTGGATCCCATGAAACTTCTTTGAAAGCATAAAGGACGTTCCCTTGGCAACACAAAAGACATCACATTGAAGTCATGTTCAATGATGACCAACACACTGAATCACCATTTTTGTGTAGAACAGTTTCCATCATTACTAACATGAAAGGTGTTTGCAAGTTTTCTACATTACACTTGGATATCGATTCAAAACAATACATTATCCACAAAGGCCTATGTGTAGAACAGAATGACAAAGGAATTACCGAAACACCAGCAGGAGGGTCACGGTAACCAGTTAAAAGAGCAAATACATAGTTCTGACCATTGTGACGGGCCTGAAAAAAGAACATTAAGATATTTTCGAATTTACAACTAAAACTTCCAAATGTACACAAATTAAGAGAGAACGTTGGAGTTACTTTAGTAATCAGACTCAGATCTGGAGGATAAGCCCCTCCATTAGCAAATCTAGCTGCTTGTTCATTGGCGTACGGTTGTGGGAAACGATCACTGAGTTTACCAGGACGAGTAAACATCTCACCCTCATCATTAGGCCCATCAACAACCTCAATTTCAGCAGCCATAGCCTTTGTCTCTTCTTCTGTGTATGCAACACCCACCAAATCACGGTATGATATCAGGGACATAGAATGGCAAGATGCACATACTTGCTGGTAAACTTGGTGTCCACGGCGAATTCTGCGATTGAAATGGTTAAATTCACTCATTAATAGATAGATTGCATTTCATTAGGAAATTATTAAAATAATGCCTTGTGGACAACTTTTAATATCCTATATCAACTAGGAAGTGTCTCCCCTGTGCATGCTTCTTGCGAATCTACAAGCACCACTAGTTGCCATCAAAGAAACAAGCACATGACCATGACAATATTGCTTAGAGCTATAAATATATGCAATCCAAACATCTCTTCCTGAACTTGCAATAAAGTCATGCATGCTCATGAATTGAGAGCAGGTATTTTGATCAAGGACTTTCCTTTGTAAAGATAGCCTTTGAGGAAAGCATTAGTAATACGTACAAACATAAGAAGATCAGGTTACTTACGAAGCATGGTCATATGAACTCAGAATGCCTTTATGAGGCCAAGGATAGCTCGGGCACTCTAATCCATGCTCAGCCTCGTCAGCGGATGCTAATGTTGCAAAAGCAAGAAAGCCGGAAACGCCAGCACCAACTACTGCAAATGCTCTAAGAGACTTCATACCAATAGATGCAGCATCATCATCAACTTTCTTCGAATGGAATGAAGTTAAGGCTGGACGGACCTGCAAATAGGATATCCAAACTATTCACAACAATAATTACAACACCTAAATGTGACTAAGAAAAACATAGCAAGCTGTTCGCTCATAATAGAATAAACGGGACATGATTTAAAGTCTGAATCAGTCTCGATGGAAGGGCCCATATCACATGAAACAATAGAATCACAAATCACAGAATGAAGCATAAACAAATAATCAAGCACAAGCAACTAAAGAGGTAAATAGAATGAGACTGGAACATTAAACTAAATGAGCAGAGTGTTCTTACAGCCGAGTGTAAATGCAATTTCCTACGCAGAAGCTGGTGGATCAGTCCTCCAACCATTGCAGTATAAAATCGTCTTACCTAGTTTTCTGAAACAAGAAGAGGAATAATTAACAGAAGCAAACATGAAATAAAAAATCCAAGTTTTCTGAATTTTGGAGTGTCAGAGCTACCTTTCCAAAGTTATCTACAATTCATTTATTAAATTACATTTCCATTTCACAAAATCAAAACCAATTCCAACAAATAAATCCGTACTAATCACCGTCAGCATAATAAGGCAGACAAAACTTATGAAGCATCATAAATAAACAGTAGTAATATTCTCATAAAAGACACCATATCATCAGGCCAGAAATTGGCCATTTTGAGTTGCAAACATTCTCCAACTACAACAGGTAAACTCCAAAATACAGTTAAGTCCAAAACCCAGAAAACAACAACACCCTAAAACACCTTGAACCTAGAAAAATCAACACTTTTCGACCACTTAACATTGTCCAAGAAGCTCACACCTGCAACACACGTAACCTCAAAAATTCTCAAACAATCAAGAGAACAGAAAACAAAGGAAGGCTACAGAAACAATCAATATTGCCACAGAACTGTAGAAAATTTCACAAAGATCAAACAAAAAAGAAAACACCCTAATAGAGTTTCACAGATAGACCGAAGAAGTTGAAAGAGAAGAGCAAGCGATCAGAAGTGAGGATGGCGATAAAGAACCTAGGAAATGGAGATTGAAGAGGTCAAAGGGAGGACGCGCGGCTTCGAGATCCAAAGAGCTAAGGATTTGCGAGCAGAAGTAGAGAAGAGAAGAGAAGAGCAGAACCTGTTTAGATCGATTGGGCTCGGATTTGGCCCAACACTAAGAAGAGGCTTTGCTTAAGCCACGACAACAATCAACTAACTAAGAACAAGTCTTTCTCAAAATAATTATTGTATGTAATATCCTCGTCATTTATGTTCAATTAATCAAATAATTAAATGCAATGTTACATTCCACATACTTATAAAAAAATATAAAAAAGTATACAAATAAACTAAAAATGTGAAAAATAAAAAGATACTAACACCCTTAACCGATGTTATTTTTTAATATTGATGAAATCACATTATTTTAGTCTCAGTTCGATAAAACTTGACTCGACTACAAAAAATTTGGTCGAAGTCTAAACCATTTCCGATCTAAATCCAACTCGATCCATTATTATTCCTAATCATATGTATAATTCTTCGTTAATCCTTTGATTTGATAGCGAAAATTTCTAAATGATAGATTTCTTTTATCCTAACGTACAATAACAACAACAACAATTCAGTGAAAATTTTACAGATACATGAGTTTAGAAAAGTCCAGTAGTATACAATATACCTAACTAATAAAGAGGTTGTTTTTTATAGACGCACATTAAAAAATGTAAAATATACATATACATATTAAAATAACAAAAGTAATAATAATTAAAAATAAAATAAAAATAAATAGACGTAAAAGATCATAAAATAAATAAATTTGTATAAATAAAAATACAAAATAAGTAATAAGATAAATAATACGATAAATATAGAACAAGGTAAAAAGTCAAATAAATTATTGCAATAAAATATTTAAATTAAGTAAGAAAATGCTTATAGTAAATAACTAAGATGAAAGTACTGCATAATAAATGTTTAGGTTAAATGCATTTTCTTACTCAAACCCTAATTTTCTTTGAATTGGTTTAAGATAAAATAAGAGATCATATTAATCTTGACCATAAAAAATTTAATCAAGCTCATTCTACTAATGATCTAAAGCTCATCCTAGTAATTGTTATTCTCAATCATATTTCTAATTTTTGGTTGAATGTAAGCTGGGGAGTGTGTATTGGCTTATTTCTAATCCATAAATTTAAGATGATGATAATAGATAGGGTCGAGTTGGGCTTGTCTAGGTCAGAGTTTGAATTGATAGTTTTTGTTCAACTCTCGACCTAACCCGAGATTTGATTTGGTCTAGAGGCACCTAACTCAATCAGACCCTGACAACTCAAACTTGACTTGACATTATTCAACTTGAACTAAAAATCTTTTAAAGTAAAAATTAGAAAAAAAAAATATTTTACTCAAAATAATGTCATTTTATTATATATATTAGGCTTCAATTGGGCTGGGTCTGAGTGGCCTTAACCTGAGGCTCTTTTTTTTTAAAAAAAATCTAATACTAAGCCAAGACTTGTTGATATAAAAAAAAGGACTGTTTATGTTTATTAAAAAAAAAACTTTTACCGATTTCTTGAAGAGTAGTAGACCAAATATTGAAATACATGTGAAAAGACGCCAATTTTAGTCCGGTCTAAACTTTGAAGGCCGGAGCAGAAAACTGAAAACGAGCCCAATTGCAAATCCACCGGCTATCACCACCCACCGCCACCATCGACTCATCTCTGCGAATGAGAACAGCTCCTGCAAGCGAGTAATAGAACAAAACTGAAGAGCCAAAGACCCACAGGCACTTCCCATTTCCACTATCTCCACTGTCAAACAATTCTTCACGCAGAGAGCCAAAACAGTACCTTCCTTAGATTCCCATTATATCCCATGTCTGAATTTCACGGTCTCACTCTCTAACACGAGAAAGCTGTAACCTTTCTTCGGCTTAGTTAAAGTTTGAGTCTTGGTCTGTTCACTGTAGACCAAGATGGACATTCTCTTTGCTCAGATCCAAGCTGACTTGCGCTCCAGTGATGCTCTCCGCCAATCCGGAGCTCTCCTCCAAGCCCTCCAGCAGTCCGCCGCCGGACGTGACATCTCCGTCATCGCCAAGACTGCCGTCGAAGAAATCGTTGCCCAACCGGCCTCTGCTGTATGCAAAAAGCTTGCTTTTGACTTAATTCGATCGACCCGGCTCACTGCTGATCTCTGGGACACTGTCTGCATCGGCGTTCGCTCCGATCTCCACTTCCCCGATCCCGATGTCACCGCCGCCGCCATTTCTATTCTCGCGGCCATGCCGTACTATGCCCTCTCTAAGTTGATCACCGATTCCAATGCTGAAATCTCCGCCTGTTTCGATTCTCCGAGCGATAATTTGCGGTTTTCTATTACTGAAACATTGGGATGCATTTTGGCACGAGATGATGTGGTTATTCTTTGTGAGAACAACGTTAATTTGTTGGACAAGGTCTCAAATTCGTGGACAAGGATCGGACAGAACATGTTGGACAGGTCTGATGCTGTTTCAAAGGTGGCGTTTGAGTCAGTTGGAAGATTGTTTCAGGAGTTTGATTCAAAGAGGATGAGTAGGCTAGCTGGGGATAAGTTGGTTGATAGTGAGAATTCATTAGCCATTAGGTCCAATTGGGTTTCTTCAATGGTGGATTTTGTGTGGAACAAGAGGAGGGCTTTGATGTCAAGATCATTGGTTCTACCAGTGGAAAGCTTCCGGGCAACAGTATTTCCGATCGTATATGCAGTTAAGGCGGTGGCTTCTGGGAAGATGGAGGTGATCAAGAAGCTCTCTAAGGCTAGAGGGGCCAATGACAGTGTAGTGGATTCAAATGCAGAGAGATTTATAGGCGTTTCAGATGTTGTCACGCATTTGGCACCATTCTTGGCTTCATCATTGGAACCTGCTTTGATTTTTGAGGTGGGGATTAATATGTTGTACTTGGCTGATGTGCCCGGAGGCAAGCCGGAGTGGGCTTCACAGTCTATTATTGCCACTTTGACACTCTGGGATAGACAGGAGTTTTCATCAGCAAGAGAGAGCATTGTTAGAGCTGTCGTTACTAATCTACACCTCCTTGATCTTCATATGCAGGTAATTGATTTGATTCTTGTTCTGTCTAAATGAAGACTTTTTGCAAAATGCCAGTGTTTGCTATTTAGTTTGAATGAAACATCACAGCGAGGAGTAGTTCATTGCGCTCCTTGGTTGTGTGAAATGTTGTAATCGTAGAAGTTACTTTTCTCTTTATTGTTCCTTTGGAAATGGGATCATAACTATAAAAATGTTTGATCTCAGTGGATAAAAGCTTGTTGTGGTTGTTCAATTTTCTTAATTAGTATTGGACACTTTCAAGTAATTAGGATCAATGTGCTTCCGAGAAGTTTGTATAATAACCTATCAATTAATTTTGTATTTACTACATCAAGTTTTTGTTTGAAGGTTTCATTGTTTAAGAGGTTGCTTCTAATGGTTAGAAATTTGAGGGCAGAATCAGATCGTATGCATGCTTTGGCATGCATCTGTCGCACAGCTCTATGTGTTGACCTTTTTGCAAAAGAAAGTATCCGAAGAGGTCAAAAACCTGTTGCAGGAACTGATATTGCCTCTCTTTTTGAGGATGCAAGGGTACGAGATGATCTCAACAGTGTTACTAGTAAAAGCTTATTTAGAGAAGAGTTGGTGGCATCACTTGTTGAAAGCTGCTTCCAGCTGTCCCTGCCTTTGTCTGAACAAAAGAACACGGGAATGGAGAGCAGAGTCATTGGTGCTCTAGCTTATGGCACTGGTTATGGTGCATTGAACTGGACAGAACCCGCCCTGGAAGTGGTGGAAGTTTGTAGACCTTGTGTTAAGTGGGATTGTGATGGCAGGATTTATGCAATCGATTGTTATTTGAAGTTGCTTGTTAGGCTGTGCCATATATATGATACGAGGGGAGGAGTAAAGACTATCAAAGATGGTGCTTCTCAGGATCAAATATTTTATGAGACAAGATTGCAGAACTTGCAACGCGAACTTGTTAAAGATCTACGAGAGGTATATATGTTAAATTTCTCACTCACATGCTAGCCACTTGCTTATGAAGCACAGTTACCTCGTCACGTATCTTGGGACATATGTACATTAACAGAAGAAACTTTTCAATTTATGATTGCTTTGACAGTATAGGTTGTGTATCTTGCAGCCTTGGAGGAAAATGCTACAAGCATAAAGCATATTTTTGCAAGTTTAGGGATACTAATAAGTCTACATTCCCCCCAAAAAAAGATGAATTAAAGTTGCTAGAACAACTCAAAACTCCCATTATCAACAATTTTGTGACCTAGATTCTTGGTTTGAATATTCATGTGTTACTCTATGGCATCAATTTTTTTCTTGGTGCAAAAGTAGGAGTTCTAAGCTCCATTCTTGGAAAACTGGTGAGCTTTTCTAGTGAAAGAAGTAAAAATATTATTGAAAAGAAAACACATGGTCGCTCCTGGAGAGCCCTTCAGTAAGTGCATGTATATGCTGTATGATATCTGCCTGCAGACTTTGCTTCTTATACATCAATTGAAACCCAAGATATGATTAGGCTAACAATGATACCAATCACAAAGTATCTGTTTATTTTCTCAGTTGTTCTTTTATCTGAAGTTCATTTTCTCCCATCACTTGTTCTAATTATTCCATTCCCGTAGTGTAAATTTATTGGTCCTCCTTATTTGCAATTGATCATGATGAATTGTGTTGAACGTTATAAGATGATTTCCTGACATCCATCATCTATTGTCAATATAAAAGGTGAATTCTTCAAGAATAAGTGCCCGCCTTATCTGGGCAATTGCAGAACACATAAACCTAGATGGGTTAGATCCACTTCTAGCTGATGATCCTGAGGATACTCTGAATGTCATCATATCAAATATTCACAAGGTCCTATTCAACACAGATTCATCTGCAAATGTATCAAATAGGCTGCAAGATGTCCAGGCAATTCTTCTAAGTGCTCAGCGATTGGGATCACGTAACCCTAGGGCTGCCCAACTGCTTATTAAAGAGCTAGAAGAATTTAGAAATAGTGGATCAGCTGATTCTGTGAATAAGCATCAAAGCCGTTTGATATTGCAGAGGATCAAATATGTTCAAGATCATGCAGAGAGCAGGTAATCAGAGTCTTCTGGTAATAACAATTAAAGTTGATATATCAGAAAATATTAGTCAATTGCCGCTTCTAATGCTAAAGTACACGATGGGTTTGAGAACATTTTCATGTCTGCGTTGAAGTTGGATACACAAGTTCCCACCATTGTTTCCACCTAATTCTGTTGTCTTGTTTGGAGATGTTCTAATTCTTTGCTGAACTACTTAGTTAGAATCCTTTGCCTTTGCCCCTTCTCATTTTGTCTATTTAAATTTCCAGACTTATCTTTCTGTATTTACGAAGTACAATTGTTTATAATTGTCAAGAAATTTAACCACTTGACTCAGTTCTGCACTGTAATTTTCCTTTTGGCTTTTCTTTTCCCTTTTTCCTTCCATATATTTGTTTTTAAGATCACTATCAGTGAATCATGATAAGACATTTTGCTGTCAGGTGGGCTGGGGTTAGTGAAGCCAGAGGAGACTACCCATTTACCCACCACAAGCTTACTGTTCAGTTTTATGAAGCAGCTGCTGCTCAGGATAGGAAATTGGAAGGATTGGTTCATAGGGCTATAATGGAGCTTTGGAGGCCAGATCCTAGTGAATTAACTGTTTTGCTGACAAAAGGGATAGACTCTACATTGCTCAATGCTATGCCAACTGCATGTACTTTGAGTGGTAGCAGTGATCCTTGCTATGTGGAAGCATATCATTTAGCAGACTCTGGTGATGGGAGGATCAGTCTGCATCTCAAGGTTAGAGATATAGAGTTTCTTCTTCTCTTTACTGTTTTGGGTCCTTTTGCATGTTGGATTTTATGTTGCTGTACCATATTCTGCAGTATTAGAGTGGTTAAAAAGGATTTGAAGCAACTGTGACTGACTAAATATATGTTTCTTTGCTGTGACATTACCAGAATTTCTTCCATATCTTTGTTGATTATATATATTTTTCTTCCCTTTGGTAATCTTTGATTGAGGTGTTTATATCAAGGTAGTTTGTGTCTGGTTTTATTTAGATTGCAAAGCTATGTACACTATGCTGCTGGTAAAATTCTTTTGGTAGGGGGATGGGGACATCATGCTAATATTATGGTTGTATATAAGCTTGGACAATTGCTCTTGCTGTCTGATGAATCTTTAGGTTTTGTTGTATTTCTCCAAGATTAGGGTCTTACGCAAATAATTTCTTGTTCATTTGATTGGTAAAGTAGTTGCTATAGTGCTGGTGTTCTCGAATCATGACGATGGAATTTTCTTTCATTATCTTGTTTACATATGCAGGTGTTAAACTTGACTGAACTTGAATTAAATCGAGTGGATATTCGGGTTGGGATATCTGGTCCATTATACTATATGGATGGATCTCCTCAAGCTGTGCGGCAACTGCGTAATCTCGTTTCCCAAGTACTGTTTCTAATATGTAGAAGATCCATATTTTGTTCAAATTTCTTAGTTTTCTTGATCACTACTCACATTTTTGATGTTCTCTTTGTGTATGATATTCTTCAAATGACTTTTGTGGCATATATGTAATCCATGTAGCACATGCTCAATGTTCTCTTCCCAGGATCCAGTGCTCTGCAGTGTTACAGTTGGTGTATCACACTTTGAAAGGTGTGCTCTTTGGGTTCAAGTTCTGTACTACCCATTTTATGGAAGTGGTGCTGTAGGAGACTATGATGGTGACTATTCTGAAGAGGATCCACAAATTGTGAGGCAGAAAAGAAGCTTGAGACCAGAACTAGGAGAACCAGTAATTCTTAGGTGCCAGCCTTACAAAATTCCTCTGACTGAGCTTCTTTTGCCGCACAAAATTTCACCCGTCGAATTCTTCCGTTTGTGGCCTAGTTTACCCTCTGTTGTAGAGTGTACTGGTACATACATGTACGAAGGAAGTGGCTTCAAGGCAACTGCTGCACAGCAATATGGTTCTTCTCCTTTCCTTAATGGACTGAAGTCCTTGTCTTCAAAGCCATTCCACAGAGTTTGCTCACATGTCATCCGCACTGTGGCAGGTTTTCAGGTATGGTCTTACAAATCTTCTTTCATTTGTTATTTAGAAAAGTTACTCATTTGCATTTTTCTTAGACCTTTCTTTCAATTGAGAAGGTAATGCTGAGTATTCACCAGTTATTACTTGAAAAATTCCTGAAATATTCAAAATATAAATGACATTCCCTTTGGTGATTGAAACTGATTTAAGTTCTCGTAAAATCTATTTCATGTTTGGAACTTGTGTGAGTGCATGGCTCCCAGAAGCTATCTTTGTAAAAGTAGTAACAATTTTTGCTGGCACCAGCTTTGTTATGCTGCAAAGACATGGTTCGGGGGCTTCTTGGGAATGATGGTTTTTGGGGCTAGTGAAGTAAGCAGAAATGTTGATCTAGGCGATGAAACAACCACCATGATGTGCAAATTTGTTGTCCGAGCATCTGATGCATCGATCACAAAGGAGATAGAATCAGATGTACAGGGCTGGTTAGATGACCTTACTGATGGGGGTGTTGAGTACATGCCTGAAGATGAAGTGAAGGAGGCTGCTGTTGAGAAACTTAGGATATCAATGGAACGCATCGCCTTACTAAAAGCAGCCAGGCCACAGCCTAAAAGTCCAAAATCTGATGAAGAGGAAGACGACAATGAAGAAGAGGATAAAAAGGAAAAGAAAGAAGGTAAAGAAGATGACAAACCCAAAGGACCTGCAACCTTGTCTAAACTGACAGCAGAAGAAGTTGAGCATATGGCTCTTCAAACTGCTGTGCTTCAAGAGTGGCACATGCTACGTAAGGAAAGAAGCACCAGAGTTAAGTGACATATCTTTCTCATGTAAGGCAAAGGTACTATAAATTGCTCATGTTTCTTCTGTATTTTAGTTTTAATACGTTGGAATAGGTAGAAGTTGAAGCTTCTGTTTCTGTTTTCCTACTCCAAATCTTCCATTGTAAATCTTGTACGAGCCAGTGGTAGTTTTGTTTTTGATAGTGAGAGCAGAAGAAGAGTTGTTTTTGAACATTTTATCCACTTGATGATTGTTTGTCTCAGGAACTCGAAAAATCTTTCATGAATCAAAATTTGCATAACACTTTTACAGGATCTTATTAATCTCCATGGCGTTGTTTCATAGTGCCTGCTTTTGCTTCTTTTCAGATATTCTCATATTCTGACAATTGGTAACCTAATGAAATTTCCTTGCTTCTAGTCAATTTTACAACTTTTTTCTTCTATGAATGCCATTCTTCATCATTTGTAATGATTGCTTGGTAAAATGAAAGAGCAAGGCAAAGCACATGCTAAGCATGGTTAATTTCTTCAGATAAAGCATCGAAAACGAAACATTGATTGTTAAAGATACTCGAGGCCGAGGCTGAAGCCGAGAGTTGACAGACATCAAAACAAACATAAACAGAAGCATAATTCCAAAAAAAAAAAAAAACATAAACAGAAGCATGATGAGTTAGATACCAATTGAGGAAGGCTAGATATGCATTAATCTGAAAGTTTGCCATGATAGTTGCTTGATCAAAAGAATGAAGCTACTTGGACGTGTCATTTTCTGTTTTGAAGTATAAGAACGCAACATCATTCTCTTTAAATATGGAGGCCAAGAGAACAATAACGGACGGCCCCTACGAACATCTTCATCCCTATGTAAGACTACTAGAGTGCAGCTGATGCTTCCCTTATAGGTTAAATTTCTGAGGAACAGGATCGTAATCATCAAAATCCAACCTTTGACGCTCTCTTCCAGCCTGCAATATACATGAGAACCAGGTGATTAATGCTTGAAGGTCCCTAAATACTCTAAACTTAGTATCTATTAAAAAGAGAAATTAACAGGATTACTTTTGCAATGTATGAAGGATCACAAGACATTAGTTCGTCCATTGCTGTCAGCTTCTTTGACAGGTTTATCAATCTGGGAGAATGCACAAATAAGAAGTAAACATAATTATGAACTGATCTGCAAAGCCTTGAAAATAAGCGATCAACAATACACCCATATGTTGAATGATAGGAAATTTATATTTCCTGGAGAATCGTGACTTAACATGCAAATAACTAACAGTACTATGAAACCTTGGTTCCACTTCTGCAAAAATATAGTATCAAGTGATTTTCTCTTTGATTTGAATCATAAATTTTATTCAATAATAGTTCAAATGGAAATAAGAATTCCTGAAGTTACACTGTATGCAAAGCTAGCAGCCTGAGCATTGGTTATAAACATGATGCAAATTCATAATCCAAGAAAAAGTAAATTCCAGTTACTGTACCTCTGAATTGAGGAATCAATACGCTCAATCATCTCACAAGTTTTATATTGCTCAGGATCCTCCAGGAATCTTACCATACCATCTTTCTGGTTGATTGTCGCATATATCTCACCATCTTGAATCTAAAATTCCATGAAGAATATCTTAGCTTCAGCATTAAACAATGAATGCTATGTTCGTTTTCTATTTTCATTCAGTTGAATGAACTCAGGGTATGAGGGTATGATTTCTTAGCATGTTATTAGAGAACCAAGAGGAAATTGACAGCAAGAAACAGTGGAGGAACTAACATTTGAAGTACATGCATTTCTGCCTCCTTAGGGCTACCGAGTTGCACTGTGTTGGCTCTATCTTGAAGGGAAAGAGTCAAATATGTCTGAGTCAGTCTCTGGATATTTCTTTTATACATGGATGATACAACCTGTTTCACCAGTCCTAGATTCTTATCCTGAAAAGGAATCCAAAGTGCTTTTAAGAAGATAAAAGGAACCCAGTGACAATTTCATTTCTGTTTAGAAGTAATCTCAAAGATGTGATTTTGGCCTCACTCTTTCAAACTTCTCTCTGTTCGTCTCAACATATAATTCCAATTCTGAAATTTTTCCAGCACAATAACTTATCACCAATTCAATGTATGGCTGCTCAAGGACCAAAGTACTGTATTAAAGAAAGGGCTCAACCAAACTCAGCCAAACTAGTACAAAAGATTGCACATCAAAATAAAAACTTTCAAAGTAAAAGACAAAAGTTTAATCCATTTTCTTGACTACAAAGATCCAGCACAGAAAACTGGTAAAATAAGATAAATTTGCTGTTAAAAACTTAGCTCCACCAGTGTGGTGTATAATATTTTCAAACTGGCAATCTCAGCAGTGACTTTCTTTTCCCAGTTATTATCTCCGAAAGAGACACAAAATGGCTAAGACATACCATTACATAGAATAGGAAGAGAATTAATGTATGGCATTGGAGATATTGTGAACACATTAAATTGAGGCCTCCATGATTTTATTCCTAACTAAAAAACTAGTTAAATGGCCAGTTATGAATATTCTCAACAACTGAGCCAGCTAATTGACTTATTAATCAACAAAACCATCAATAGATAACTTTGATCAATACGCTCTGTTTCTTATCAGAAATTACCTGGCAGAAGTTCTTTAAATTTCTCTGAGCTGCTAATGATGTGTACTTGGGGAGACTGGTAGAGAACTGCTACCACAAAGACTATTATTATAAATCATATACCAAGAACCAGAGGAAGAAAAGAGAAATAATTATCAAGGGAATATTTCGCTGATAAATGTAATTGTCAAGAAGGACAAGAACTCATCAACCATACCTGTGACAAGCACTCATCAGGCATACCTGTCCAACCAACACATATTTTTGGTATGCCTCGACAGCTATCGCATTTATGGTAGTAGACATAGGAGAAGTTACAACCTAAGATGACATAATGAAAAACAGGAATATATCAAATGATGCCAGAAGATCAAACGGCTGAACTAATAGGCGAATAATAGCATACATTGTGCAGAAGCTCCAATGCTTTCTGAAAAAGCTTTTGCCCAGTGCATATCATCCTCTGTAATATCAAACATTAAACACAAGTCAAAGAAGTTATCGACTGAAAGAATGCCATGAATAATTGAAGTAACGTTATCAGATGCCATGAACACAAGCACTGACTTGCAAAAGCAACTTACCCATAATAGCAATAAAGAAAGAAGTCTCTTGGTTGATCAACCTCAAATATGTTCTCCTCAAGAATGGAAAGGCCTGCTTTATAACACTTGGACAACAAACAAAGTTGAAGAAAATCTGGATGCAACGGAGTCAAATGTTCAGAGGAGGACTGAACTTTTTGCACTGTTGCTCGCAGTGGAGCCACTCCCCGTATAGACGCTTCAAGCATCATAACTTGCTCTTTGAACCTCTTGCAAACAGCAATGACTGCGAAAGCCAAAAAGTGTAATTAACAAGGGAACCACGAACCAAATGCATGTTCAAACAATATATTATGCCAAATTATTCAAATTCTAAGTAAAGACACCCACACAAATCCGGTGCCTTTCTTATCTGCTCCACGGCACAGCAAGTTACAAATCTGGCTATGATCGACACCGACGTATTGGCTTGCTCTTTCGAAACAGGACTGGATGTACACGCCTCACTGCCAAAAGGAATAGGGATCATAATTCGATTTTACTTTTTTGCCCTCTCAATTCTGAAGTTGCACTAAAGCACATATCCATTCATATTCATTCAAGTTTATCAAGTCATATTGTGTACTCTTTTCACCAAACATAAGCAAGCGTCCATGGGTTAAAGCTAACCCATTCCTACAGTTTTTCCTCCCCAACCGAAAAGTAAAATCAAAAGAGAGCACAGAATCATGAACAAGTAAACCCAAAAGCATACAAGTCACTAGAAATGAAAAGTTCAGAACTTTGAAAGAGAAAGAGGAAAAACGAAACATACAGAATATAGAGGTAACGAGAGAATATGAAAGAAGAAACATACAGAATATAAAGGTAACCGAGAGAATGGATAGAAAGGGTCGATTTGGTGGAGAAAAGGAAGCAACTGAGTCGACTCACAACGGAGCAAGTCCTCAGCTTGCTTCAGGTAATTGTGTAGTACGGAAATATCATAAGAGCTACTCGATAAGCCCTGGATTTGTGTCATTAGCGATTCTACTGTATTCATTCTTCTTGTCCTTCCTCCTCCATCTTCCTCAAGGCTTCAAAGATTCGATCAATCGATCAGAAGCAGCAGACATTAGCGAAGGAGCAAGTAAAAAACTGCATTTTATACCTTACCAAATTCTTTTTGTGTTTTCGTTGTCTAGTTAAGGCCCAATTCTAGGCCTAAGTTACATAATAGTGATCAGGCCGTCCATGTTCGATATCAGGTTAGTGGGTCCTTGAAGCCCAATAGGAAAGAGACCCTTTAAGAGCTTCAAGGAGGCAACAATGGAGTCTAGGATTAGAGTGGATAAAGTGGTTCCAAGAAACAGTGATCTAGAGAGAGAGAGAGAGAGAGAGAGAGAGAGCGAGATGGGAGACTATCACTTCGTGTACAAGGATGTGGAAGGAGCGTCCACGCAGTGGGACGATATACAGAGAAAACTTGGGAATTTACCGCCAAAGGCACCAGCTTTCAAGCCTCCACCTTTCACTCCGGCTCCGGATCAAGATTCACTCCCCAAAGACCAGTCATGGATCGACAACAAAACCCAGGAAGAGCTTGAGGGCCTCGAGGACGATCTCGATGACGATCGGTTTTTAGAGGAGTACAGGTGTTCTTCTGTCTTCCCCTTTGGATTTGTTGATCTTTCGAATTGAATATAGCTTTATGTTTCCATGGGCTGTTTGGGTTTTGAAAACCTAGGGATTGGATCGAAATGTGGTGGGAACCATAAAGGTCCATCCTTTTTAGGATCTTCTTTTCTGGGTCTTTTGTGATGTGTTTACGCCTACGCATGAACTTCAAACTGCTGCATTTTCTCTTCTTTTTCAACTGGAATCCCACTTTTGTTGCTTTGAGAAACAAAATTTGAATGGTGTCGTCTTGCACTGAAGTTTGAAGTGTGCTTATGTGTTGATAGGAAGAAGAGGTTGGCAGAGATGAAGGAAGCAGCTAGGGTACCGAAATTTGGAACAGTGATTCCAATTTCGGGGTCAGATTTCGTAAAGGAAGTTTCCCAAGCTCCTCCTGATGTTTGGGTTGTTGTTATTCTTTATAAAGACGGGTACTGCTGAACTCTGCGTTTGACATGAAATTGTCTAGATTCACTTGTACTCGAACTACTCATGTTTTGCTTTACCAGGTATCCAGAATGTGGGGTGCTTCTGCAATGCCTGGAAGAATTGGCAACCAGATATCCTGCCACAAAATTTGTTAAGATTATATCCACGGACTGTATACCAAACTATCCAGATTATAACCTCCCAACTTTATTGGTTTACAACAATGGTGCAGTGAAAGCAACTCATGTAGGCATGCGTAGTTTTGGCCGGAGATGCACCCCTGAAGGTAATTCGCATGATTTTGGACCATTTCTTTTAGCTTGAGTGTTTTGGGTTTGTAAATGGTTTATTGCTACTCTTTGCATACTCTAGGTTCATACTATGATGTCATGATCAAACTCATCCCAGCATTCTGTGTATTTAGATGTTAATTGTGTCTCTGCACATGCCTGTTTTCTCTCCATTGTAGCTTCTATCTTTTGGATTTTCTGGAGCCACAGTAATATCAGGGTTAGGGCACCATGTAATTTTGCATGATTTTGGACCACTTTTGGTTTTGGATTTTTAAACGATTTACTGCTCTCGCATTGAACATAATTTACTTGTGCTCCATTATTGCTGCTGGTATTGTGCTCAAAATCACCCTGTTATCCCGTGCATTTTCTGAAATATAAATATCATTGTTTCTCTTCACAATTATATGTGTCTTAGCTTGAGACGGAAGTAATAAATTGTGTCGGTTTAACTTCAAGTCCGTTTGCTTACATAGAGGGATATATCATGGTATATTTCAAGTGCAGAGTCCTAGAGATCTGATATAGGCCATAGTTCCTCTGTACTTTTAATTCTGTGGCTGTTATTCATGATTAGTTTTGTGTTCTTTTAGGTGTTGCCTTAGTTCTCTGCCAATCAGATCCAGTACTAAATGACGGCCTGAGTGGAAGCGATTCATCAAGAAAAAATGTGATTCAAGGAGTTCGGAGGAGCTTCCTAGAAAAGATTGTGAAGGAACATGAAGATGATGATAATGATGATGGATCATCAAGTGATTAAAATTATAGCTATTTACTTATGCTTCTGTTAGCAAAAAAGAAAGCTTGACTAACTTGAATTGGGGCATGTTTTTGTTCTTGTTTTGCTTTCTTCTTTTCTTTTGTGATTTTGTTGAGATTTGTATGGTCTGGTTTGTATATTATCTCTAGAAGAAAGATGTATAACTAACTCAAAATAACAAATGTTCTCTGATTTTATAGCTGTTTTCTTCCTGTTATCTCTTGGAATTATGATGCATTTCCAGTCACAAATTACCTCAAACCATAATGAAGGTTTCTTGCTTACTAATATTTGGCAGGTTTGAAGAATTAATATAGTGTTTACAAAGTTATGAGGGATGACAATGAACTAAAGTTCAAGTCTGTTGTTGGATTGGATTTTGAAAATTTTCAGCTAAAAATTGTATGTGTATATATATATATATATATATTGAGTTGGTTTCTGATTGAACATTTCTGATTGAAGCTTGGTCCAGATTTAGTTTTTTTTCCCCTACAGATAATTATTTCAATAAGGCCTTTCCCAAAATTCACATTTTGCAATCCTGTTTATATCCGAATCTCATATTGATGAACATGCCATTTATACTTTCTTACCTGATGCGCTACTTTTGCATCAGTAAAAAAAATAACAAATTGATCACCATTATTATCTAATAGTTTCCTCAATTATCATTGTCATCATCACATCTGCAATAAGGCGAGGTCTGGAAGGTTTGAAAGACAGTTCTCAGGGTTGTGTTTGCAGCTCTGCGTCCCCATCCCATTGAGGTTCTGCTTCCAAGCCAAACCCAGAATCGTAAAACAGAGTGATCGAGCAAAAACGAGGAATGCATTATGGTTACTCCTGTCACCAGGAAAGAAAACAGGTCGGTTGGTGGTAAGGACATGTAAACTCTCCCACGCAGTCTTTTAAAAGAACTAGACGGTTAAAGGACGCTAAACAGTGACCAGACCAAGTACAAAAAGAAGCCATTTGATATAGTAAAAGAAACCAAAACCAGAGCCATATCTATTAAGACAAAGCTAACACTAAACGGAATAGCAAGCAAAAATAAGGAAACCACACATGCATGCACGCGACAACAGAGAAGCAGAAAGGAAATTACCTGGGAGCCACCTGAACACTGGAAACTGTACAGAAATATGAACTACTGACCTGAGATCCTGACAATGACAAGAATGAAACAGGTGTTGCAACGCTTTTCTCTGGTACGCCCAGTTGCTCCACAACGGTTCCCACTACTTCCCCGTCCGACCAGAATCACTCCGCAGGATGATCTTCTTCAAACCCTTGACGACTCCATTGATGCTGTGTAATCGCCTAGGTTGTCCTGGGCGGTGATTACACTTGAAACCCATCAACCAAGCAGCCGAAGAGAAACCTCCATTGTTGGATAAGAACAACGCTTTTCCGACGACCATCTCCACCATGCATGACACTGGGGAGACAAATGCTAGCAGCCACAAAGACAAAAACGATACAGCACAGGAAAAGAAGAAACACCCAGCAGAAAATGACAAATAGTAGCAGACCAAATCTAGCAGCAAAAATGACACCATAAGAGCAAAAACGTAGAGCAAAAGAAGCACAAACGATACTGCACACCCGAGCCCACCCAATCGCTTGCGCTAAATCACCGTCGGCCTGCATCCTCACCATCGCCACGTCGGCAGGGTTCCCGACTGCGGCTCCGATCCCACCAGAAGATGGTTTATAAGTTGGGTTGAAAATATAATGTTATTTTTCAACATTATTCAACAAAAGCCATTTTGGAATAGGATAGGGAGAAAAGGATAGGGAGAGGGTCTTCAATAATTTTGTTTTGAAAAGCATTTTTCATTAAGAAACCAATGTCCAGACCCAAGAGCCAGCAGGAATAGCAATAAACTCTTTCCCTTGCATCATCAGCAGGTAGTAGGTTGCTGATTGTGAACCTTCAAGATGCCCCTGGTACTGAAACTGGCCTGTTTCATCTTCCAACATCCAAGGCTTATTCTTGTACTTCTCCTATGTAAATAAAGTAATGGAAATGAATTTTAAGGTCTACAAGGGGAATAAGAAAGGCAAATAATTCAACCTACAAACCTAATTTGGTGGGGAAATTGGCTTTAAAAGAAGGCAAATAACCTTCACCATTATCCTATCTCAAAAGACTAAGAATAACTAATCTTCCAAGAAGGAAAAACAGCTAGACAAGAAGAGATATCGAATCTAAGCAAAGCAAATGGGGAAAGAAGATTATATACCCTCAGGGTATCACTAAGTTGGCGTCCTTGAAGTCCATCTTTATGGAGGGTCCATTTATTCTCCGCATTTTTCTTCCTTGAAAAAGTTGGCAGCCCATTCATAAATCTACCAATAAAGTAGTTCTTCTCACTGCTAGGACTCGCACGAACATTATATTCCTAAAAATGCAGACAACAACAATATGCTCTGAATTCAGCTTTTCCATCAATTCACAAAAGGAAGCTAATTTTCTCTGCAAAATCAAAACTTTTACCAACATTTCTACCATTAGCTAGCTTTTTCGGCTTGATCATAACACAACAAACATCATATATATAAATACCCGTTCACTGGCTCATTCAACAATCTGCAGTTAGAACAATTAAAAGGGAAAAAAAGATAACAAAGAACACCAATTCAAGAGTACGAAACTCGGATCAAGCGAGAGACAGTGGCACCACAATCATAGCATTTGCCACGATTCTCGGCCATCGTTTTGCCACAGGACAAGCAAAGAGTCATGTGCTTGCAATTACTTCCGTACAAATCCGTAGTCGACCCACAGCCACTACACGAGGGCTTCAATAGCAAATCCAACGACATTTTCTGTCCCTCCTTCAGAAACAGCAATACCCAATAGTAAAAAGGTAAAATCCCACAAAGAGCATGTCAGGGTTCAATGAAGATGCGAAATGCGCATAAGCGCAGTGACAAGTACACCACCTTGGGTCATTCTGAGTGAGGAAGACGATGAAAGATATTAAAGGTGCGTGGGTACTATATCTCCTTGGGTATAATCGGCTCCATGAGATTACTACACACTGTCGGTTGCTGACATGCCAACACAACACGACGAATTATAAAACATGTTTTTAAGACAATTAAAATGTTTCCAAACGACAACCTACTTGGTTAGTTAGCAAGTGAAACGGCAATGTTTGAGTTTGTCCTGTGTAATAAATCGCAGGAAGTTAAAAGAAATAAAAACAAATAAGTCAGCGGGTGGCATTGCTTCTCGCTCCGACAGCAGCAGGCGACCAACTTCAATGGATTCTCAGTGGAGGGAGAACAGACTCTACCCTCTATTGGGTACCGTTTTGTTGCTATCTCTGCTTTATCTCAATTTCGACGATAAACTCAGCTTCCCGACCATCCTTCGGCTGCCTAGAATGGGGTTTGTTTCCACCAACTCCACACAATTTGTCGTCTTCAATGGTGGGGAGCAGTCAACGATGTATGTTAATGGATGGAACTCATACTGGTTGTTGCAGGAGAGTGTGTGGAGTGAATCTAGATCCAAGGTGTCTAAGATGTTTAAGAGAGGTGCTCAAATGGGGCTGACCGTTTGCAGGACTTGGGCTTTTAGTGATGGTCATGGTCCTAACGCCTTGCAGGTCTCTCCTGGTGTCTTCAACGAGAGAGTCTTTCGGGTTTGTTCTGGTTAATCTCTTATAGAATTTGTGATATTTGCTTTTGTTGAAGAATTGAGGATATTGGAATAGGATTGTAGGAAGTTTGTGCTTTGAATTGCATACCCAGTTACCCACTTGATTACTGGTTCAAAGAAGGGTTTTTTTTTTCCAGTTTGTTCTGTTCTATCTCTTAAGAAAGTTGAGATTTTTTCTTTCTGTAGATAGTGAAAGAAAAAAAATAAGTTTTCTATATTTGGTGTGTATAATTCAATATATGAGGGGATATTTATATTCAATTTGCCTAACTAAATATCCATAATTATATACTATACAATCATATTATATGAAAAAAGAAATCAATAATAATGATAAGATCATTATCATATCATATCAAAGTACATCTTATAATGATAAGATCAAGGATAAGATGTACATCTTATCTTATTGTTATTATTGTTAACATCTCCCCTTAAACTCAAGTTGTCATTGTAAATGAGAGGTTGAGTTTAAAAATTAGATCTGTAAAGTGTCGAGTTGAATGAGACTTTGTGAAGATGTTAGCAATCTAAGACTATGAGAAAATGGGAACGAGTTGTATAGCCATATAGAGAACATGATATTTCAACAAGATTACAATCGATCTCAATATGTTTGGTCCGTTTATGAAAAACATCATTATTAGCAATTTGCATAGTACTATTGTTATCACAATAGAGAGGAACTGCAGACGAGAAAGATACACCCATATCTTGAAGCAACCATCATAGCCAAAGGAGTTCAGAGGTAGTCTCAGTAAGAGCTTTATATTTGACTTCTATAATGAATCAAGAGACAATTGTTTGTTTCTTGTTGCGTCAAGAAATGAAAGATGTCCCTAGAAACAAACAATAACTAGTGGTGGATTGATGGTTCTTTAGATCCCCAACCCAACCAGCATCAGAATAAGCTTGTAGCTCTAATAAGGAAGAGTAGCAAAAAAAAAGACCATGAAACAAAGTGCCTCAGAGTTACTAACAACAGAGAAGTGAGTTGTCCTAGGTGCGAACATGAATTGACTCACGATGTGAACGGTTTGAGTAATATCTGAATGAGAGATAGTAAGGTAGATAAGACTGTCAACTAATTGGCGATAAAGCGTATCATCATTAAGTAGACTCCCATCAGTAGCAGAAATGTGACATTGATGTCTAGTGAAGTATTACTGATGTCAGCACAAAAGATGAGATTAATAGCATACTTTGCTTGTGACAGATAGTATCCAAATTCATCTGAGGATACTTCGAGACCCAAAAAATAACTTAGATTACCCAAGTCTTTCATTGCAAACTGCTGGTCAAGAAAGGACTTAAGGGTAGAGATATCTTGTATGTCATCACCAATTATTATCATGTTATCTAACTAGATAGCGAAGGAAAAGAGTGTACCTTTGATCTGTTTTGCGAAGAACCGAGACATGATTATAAGACCTGTAGAAGAAATATCATGAAACAAAGATATGGTAAGATCAAAACAAAATTGTTGTGGGGTTTGTTGACTCGTAATTTTGAGAGTGTGAAAAACATTTTATGTTCCCATTTCTTCATAGCCTCATATTGTTGACATCTTCACAAAGTCTCATCCACCTTGGCGCTTTGTAGATTTAGTTTCCATACTCAACTTCTCATCTACTATGTCACCTTGAATTTGAAGGGGGTGTTAATAATAATAACAATAAGATAAGATGTATCTTATCCTTGATCTTATCATTATAAAATGTATTTTGATATGATGTGATAATGATCTTGTCATTATCTTTGATTTTATCTTTGATATGATATGATTGTATAATATAAAATTAGGGATATTTAGTTAGACAAATTGTATGTAAATATTCCCTTGTACATTGAATTGTACACACGAAATATAGTAATTTTCTTTTCTTCTTTGTCTAGACACTTGCAACTAGGGTTTCAACTCCGCAGCTTTTCTTGGCGCATGACGATGCATGGGCAGGTTTCCTGAGATGATTTTTAAACCGTTCTAATCCACTCGAGAAGATGAACAATTTATTATATGGAAGATTGTTTTTGGAGTAGATTTAAAAACCCATAATACGAAAACAATATGTTGTGAGGGAAAAACATAAAGAAAGATCCAGAATTTTGACTCCTTTTGTTACAAAGAAGACTCTAAAATCATGTACAGAGTGAAAGAAGAAAAGAAGTTTTTCTATATTGTGTGCATAATTTACTATGCAAGGGAGTATTTATATATAATTTATCTAACTAAATATCTCTATTTTTATGTTATACAATCATATCATATTAAAGATAAAATTAAGGATAATGATAAGATCATTATCATTTCTTATCAAAATATATCATAAAATGATAAGATCAAGGATACATCTTATTTTATTGCTATTATTGTTAATACTGTTATTAAAGAACTGTGGATTATAAGGAATGGAATTAGGGAAACTTATACTATGAGTTGCATGTTAGAAAGTCATAGTAGCCCCAGATGATTACTAGTTAAAAGAAAGGTTCTTTTCCAATGCATTTAAGAGTTTGCTATCTTTTGCGTCATGAACTAGCTTTTTAGTTAGAAAATGACCTTAATCGTATGATCAGGTCGGTTTTTGTGCGGGATTGTAAAATTGAAGAATTTCCTTGGAGTGTCAGCTAGGATGTAGAGCTTATATTGTACCATGAAACTTGCTGTTTCTTTTCGACCGGGGCAGGAATGTCATTAGAATCTGTGATTTTGAATGTGAGCTAGGGGACTTGCTGTTTTCCCCGTTTAGTGTGCACTAATGTAATTCTTAATATCATGCTGCTTTTCTGTTTTATACTTATTGCAAGATTGATGGAAGCATTTATGAGTTCTCTCAGAGCTTCTATATGTATCTGGCTGCAGGCACTGGACTTTGTGATTGTTGAAGCAAGGAGGCATCGGATAAGGTTAATTCTTAGTTTAGTAAATAATCTAAATGCGTTTGGTGGAAAGGCTCAGTATGTAAGGTGGGCGGAACAAATTGGAATTGATGTATCCTTAAAAGATGATTCCTTCTTTTCGAACCCTGCCATTAAGGACTCCTACAAAGCATATGTCAAGGTGGGACACAATATTTACTTTTGAAAATGTGAACCCAGAACCATTTTTACACTCTCATTATATGTTCGATTGAACAAGTAATACCTGCCATACGATCAGTGGTAAATATTATTCCTTTGGAAAAGAGATCTGTATCTGTCACTTCCTCCGAAAACCTGAGTTCAACTTCAAATCTCTACTGAATTGCAGGCATAATTATAATACAATTTGATGCCCATTTGTGTTTGCTTATCACATCCTGTTATGCATTTGCCAGGCCATTGTGACAAGGAAGAATTCTATAAGTGGTGTAAGGTATTGTGACGAACCAGCAATTTTTGCCTGGGAGCTTATGAATGAGCCCCGATGTGCATCCAATTCATCTGCTCCTTTACTTCAGGTGAATTGGAAATAATTGTGAACTTTCATTTTCAAAATTGGTGAAGAAGATTATTTTCAAGTAACTTCATCTGAGATTTGATTGAAGTTGTTTTGTCACCGTTCACCAAAGGCATGGATCAGCGAAATGGCGACATTCATCAAAGGCTTGGATAAGAAACATCTAGTGACTGTTGGACTTGAGGGCTTTTACAGCCTAAATACAACAGAAGAGTTGGATGTGAATCCTGGCACATGGGCAGCCTCACTTGGATCTGACTTCGTACAAAATTCAGCAATCAAAGACATTGATTTTGCTTCAGTCCATGCATACCCAGATAGCTGGTTAGTAATGGTCTTATATACTCTCATAGTTGTGTGGATGATGATCAAATTACAAGGATCAGACCCAGCAAGTTATTCCACTGTGCATTGTTGCGATAGGTTATTATATTTTATGCCAGTCTATTGTGGTGTTTGGGTGGAGTTCCCTAATTTTTCTCAATGTTGATGCTTACATTAGCTTGATATTAAGTTGATTGTAAAATCTGGTTCATCTACAAATTGCAGGATTCCAAATACAAACTTGGAAGGCAAAGCAAAGTTTCTTTCTCAGTGGATGGATTCTCACGTAAGGGATGGAGATACTGTGTTGAGAAAACCAGTTCTTTTTACGGAAGTGGGCTCTGCTCGGCATGCAACTAAGGAAGGAGTATACGACATTGATATATTGTTAAAAGCAGTGTATGATAGAATTTACGAGTCGGCAAAGAAGGGACAGGCCGGAGCAGGAGCCTTAGTTTGGCAATTATTAGTAGAAGGAGTCGAGGAATATAGTGATCAGTATTCTTTTGTGCCATGGAATCATCCTTCTACCTATAAACTGATAAAAGAACAGTCATCAAGGCTACGAAATTTAACTTTAGAGCACAAAATGGGATGACAAGGTTCTTCAGATTATTAATTATTTTATTACATGCAAGTATCAAAGCTTGAAGAATGTACTTGCATACAGTTCTAAAGAAATGGATCATGCCCTCGAAATGAAATTTCGGAAATAATGTCAGTTTGCCTTGCTCAAAGCTCAGATAATAGTTTCTGATAAATGTAAATGCAGAGAGAAAAGAAGCGAAGACCTTTTAGCAGGTGTGATAATACACAGAGAAAGCCACATATATGATAGCGTAGAAGAAGCGCAAACTTGGATATTATATTATATGAGAACTTATCTAGGCCACGCAGCTGCATTTGCACCGAAGCATGCACTTTTTGCACTGAGCAAGAGTTGGATTCCCACCGTTACATTCACACTTCTTGCTGCAATTGGACCTTGAACTCCCACCCCACAAGCACCGAGCCATGCACCGTAGAATCGGCACGCACTTTGGGCAACCGTACTTCATCTGCTCTGTGATACAAGTTTCACATGCACTACCGTCAGGCGGGCAAGACAGCACCGGCGACACCACCAGCAACCATAACATCAGGAACATCTTTACTGCAAGCCTCTTGTTTTCTTCCATATTCTCTTTAACCAAACTCAGGGTTGCACTTCTATCGTAAGTACATATGTATACTCTCTTTGTCAGAGAGGAGTGATTCTGTGCTCGTGTTTTGATCTGGGTCTGATTCCTATAACCATTTGATGAAGATCAAATAAAAATTTCTTATGGTACACACGTGAGGTTGCTATCATGTATATAGCCGGCAGTACCTTCAGTAATAAATGCGGCATCATTGACTACACCATTGGGATTGAAACCTGTAAGTCCTCGGGCTGCTCAATGATTTCTATCTCATCTTCTTGTTCTTATCTCTCGCTTTGTCCCTGTAAGCACCGCATTGAAAATGTTTGAAGATGAAGCAGAAGATATTAGTCAAAGGGCATTAAAGAGCTGCTTTATTGAACATTGTTCGCACTGTCTATACTTTGTCTTTAGAGCATTTTGGTTCACACTTTAACTTGGTAAGAAAGGCATAGATTCAACATGGTCGGTATAAAGCCACTCAATCCCCTTCAACCGCTAAGTTAATGACATCGTGTGGAAAAGGATTTCACCAATTTAGCTCTCAACTCCACATTCAACTTGTTTTAAGATTTTGGAAACAATGTCTGGACAGACTCTTATGGACTGGCCATATACAGTAAACAAGTTTTCCATATTCCTAAACAGAAACTATTCTTTAACTGTTAACTAGTTAATCGTCTAAGCATTCAATCAGAGATAGTTGACGCCACCTCTGTGCAAGAAACATATGAAAAGTAGAAAATATTACATTCTTTGGAAATGAAAATGGGGGACATACCATGCCAGTTCCACTATAACCTATCATCATGATACATCATAAATTAGTCGAGAAGTTGCACTTGAAGCCTCGGCTTCTGAGTTCTGATCAGAGTTCACAGGGAAAATAAACAAGAATTAAATTAACAAATGTTTGGACATCGAATACAAAACTCGCAGAGATCTCTCAAACATGTGTGGCTTACCCAAGTAATCTCCCGCATGCACAATATTCACAAACATCCCTCAAAGATAAAAAGCATTTCACATTGGAATTCACAAAGACCCTTCAAATAAAGAGCAATTCACATTGCAAATTCACCAGGCTCGAAGAGCGGAGGATAACAACTTCTAATAGACCATAGCAGCACAGAAACCATGAACTGCAAAAACAGATGCAATGCAACCCAAAACAAAATGTAAATCTTACTAACGTACGCAATGACTTAATTATCGTGCAAAGTTTTAATTAAAATTTTCCTTAAGCGAAGTTTTCTTAATCTAATCTTTATTTTACATATGTGTCTTCAACATTACTCAATAATTATATACTAGCATTAATGTGTCATATTTTTGTGTAATTTTTGATATAACATCCTTTATAATCTTATTTTAATGCGCTCAAATTCATTTTTTAAGAAAATGATTAAACCTTAATTCAAATTTAAAAGTTTGAAATAAATGAGCAAAAATAACAGTTATCAAGAAAAATTAAGGAAATTTGACTTAACAAAACGTTTATTTTTGCAGATTGAGATCAAATTATGACAATCAAAGTGAAATTTGGAGAAATAATTTGAGACTTCTAATTTGCAAGAGAAAAATGTGTTAAAAGTGGTTTAATGCCTTATCTTGGCCAAATTTGGTTGAAAACCAACGAAGTTATGATATGAAAAATCCAAAATATCACAATCACAAGATTTTTACATGAGTTTTGAACGCTGCAAACCGAGTGAAGATGTGAAAGGGCAAAGCATCCATTTTCTAGCTACATTTTTCAACATCTCAAAGTTATCTTCTTTCTCTTTTCTTTAGTCAACGTTAGAGTAGTTTTTCTTCAACTTCTAGTGGTAGGAATGGTTATTATTGGCTAAGTCTTTTATTATTAATTGAAGAAAATGAAAGTTCTTTCTAGAACTTTGAAAATTGGGAAGCAATTGAGTCTTATAATGATGCATTTTTATTTACTCATGTATTTAATTAATTTTCTATTACTCTATTTTATGATTATTTTCCACTAATGTATACACACAATTAGTTTATTGTTTAAAATAATCATTCGCTAGATTAAAGTTTGAATACGTAAAAGTTCAAGTCTTTTAATCACTTGTAACAATTAGGAGTTTTAATTTGTTGCGGCACAAATTATTTCTCTTGGAAAAAGCATTTAACTAGATTAAATTCAATCGCAAGTATTGTGTTTTCTTACTTCGACAGTAATTTTTTTAAAGTTATTATTTAATTAAAATTTGGATCGTATTTAAGGTTGTTAAGCAATGAGAATTAATTGAATTACGTGCTTTTGATTAACTAATCCTAAAGAATAATAGATATTTAGGGGGCGTTTGGTTTGAGGATTTGGGAATGAAGAAATGGAATAATAGTAAAAAATAGTGTTTGCTTTGAGGTTTTCAATTCTAAGGGAATGAAATTATACCATTAAATTTGGGAATCCACTAAACCCTCCAAAGGAGGTGGGTATCAAATTTTCATTCCAATCTAGTGGTTACTATTTATACCCCTCCCCAATATAAGTAATTTTTATTCTTAATTATATTATTAAACTTCTCGTCGTCGTCGTCGTCGTCGTCGTTATAAATTTTAAACTTATTATTATTATTAATTATTAATTATTGTTATTGTTATTATTATTATTATTATTATTATTATTATTATAAATTTATATTATTGTGAAAAATAAACTAATTGTGTAAATAAATTATCTTAGTCATAATTTTTAGAATTAGGTAGTATGAAATAACAAAATAAGCACGTTTTTATTAATAAATTACGTTAGACAAAAATAATACTAGAAATTAAAATAATTATCTATATTTTTAATTTTTATATAAAATTAAAAATTAATTGAAAAATTAAAGCCCAAAAAACGTTGTTTAAACCTAATTCAAAACAAAAGTAAAATCACTCAACTTTTCAAGTGCACATCGACGGGATTACACTTACCTACTCAAGTGCATATAACTTTCCAATTACTTGTATGCGTTGGATACTTTGACGTTGGGGATAGCTTCTTTCACTCACACGTCGGTAGCTTCTTGTTGCTCAAGTGGATTAAAGACGACAGACTGCCGTATTTTTATTGTTAATAAGGTAATCTCTCTTCTCAAATTTGGTTTATTATTAATAATTGATTGTTTGGAGATAATTGTGGTTTGGTGAAACTGATTTAGATAATTTGTGAACTTTGTATGTTTACCAATGGTAATATGAAAGTATGCATGTATATTGTTTGATGAAATGCCCCACCCTTTTAATGCATGTATAGTGTGTGTTTAAACTTTAAAGAAAATGTTTGGGTGGCATCTGAAGGTGAGGAGGGTTTCTTGAAGACGTTATGGATCCTTCCCCTGCCTTCAAAGATGTTCATTCAGAGGTCAAGATCATTGTTTTTGTGCTACGGAACCCCATCTCTTAAGGCGATTGAAGATAATTATTAGAAACAAACTGCCAGGTTTGAGGGTTGTATTATATAAACCACATCATTGATTGTTATACAGAATTGATGAGACTTGATTTGCCTGAAATGCGATTAGAAAGTTCATTGACTTTAGCTTTTGCTTCTTTGCTGGGGGAGTTCACTCGAATTCTAAACTTAGGCTTGAGCCATAGTCAAATAGTCTATGTTAGAGAAAACATGGTTTTAAGATCACTTTTGTCCTATGAAACAACTGCATCAGACATGGGTAATTCTTAAATCTTGATATCCAAGAAGCATAACATTAATCAGAGTCAAAATTGCATAAACAATAGAGGCAAAGATGCAAAAGTTCCAAATTGCTTCTTTAGCAGTATTTCATTCCCCCTAATGATCGGTTTCATAACAAATAATTTGTTTGATTAATATTCTTTGAGAGTTTTAAAGCTATATCTATCCTATAACAAAAAAGAAACAATTATATTATAAAGGATACAGATTTATTCATGCAATGGAAATTGGTACATAATAAATTTTATATATCATGAACAATCTTTAACTCACTGTTTCCTCTAATTTCTTATTCAAAGATTGCATATCCTGAACCCTCTTTGTTTTTTATTTTGTAGCGATGGATAACAATGCTTCTTTGTTACACCTGTAATGATTGATAGTTGAAAATTTTATTTATATTTATTTATAATATGTGGTATATTTTCGAATTTTTTTATATAACTAATATTAAATATAATTTTTACGTAATTTAGGCATCACACCGGTTCAACCGTAATTATTTGGGTTCTTTATTTCTCAAATATGCAACTTCTACCGTCACAATGCCCCCTCGAAGAGCTAGAAAATCATAGGAAAACATCGAAGCTGAGGTGAGAGGGAACAATGCTGCAGACATTGCAGGTGTGTATGATGCCCCTTTTCCCATTTATTCCGATGAAGAAGGAGAGAGGCACAGGGAACTCCATACTTGTAACATCCCATCACCGATAGGAAGGGTAAAATGGTAATTTGGAATGGATTAGGAGTGTGGAAACTTATCTTGGCATGACCATGCATAGTTTGGCCTCTATATATATATGACTGGCAATTTTTGCACACGCATATAACTGTACATGTATTCATGACATTGCCCGACATATGTCTATAAATGTGATTTTTGTGAAAAATGTGATATTTGTGCTTGAAAAATTAATTGGAGTGATTTTTGTGTGTTTTACATTTTTGG
>JANZLC010000201.1:3030692-3045358 GCA_026413385.1 Erythroxylum gracilipes
TTTTCTGTTTCTGCAAGTTAGTAGTTGAGTTAGTTTTCTTCTTTCTTGTGTTGTAAACTTGTATATAAATACATTGCACACTTACTGAATAAAGTAGTAGAAAATTTCCCAATTAACTTTTCCACACCACTTCCACCACTTTTGAATCTCCCGCTACATACGATGTATAAACTGGTGGTGGACAACCATAGAGAACTTCAAATGGTGTTGAATTGATGGAAGATCCGTACGTCATGTTATACCACCATTCAGCCAATGTCATCCATTCACTCCATCGCTGGGGCTCTTCACCACAGAAATATCGATGATAGGTCTCCACAATTTTGTTCACCGCTTCTGTAAGTCCGTCCGTCTGCGGATGATAAGCGGTGGAATACTTCAGTCTAACACCTTGCAGCCGAAGTAACTCTTGCCAGAAATTTGCTAAAAAATACAAGGTCTTGGTCACTGATGATGGATTTTGGCATTTTGTGTAGTTTAAACACGTTGTTAAGAAATAATTATGCTATATCACAAACAGTGTATGGGTGTTTAACCGGAATGAAGTGAGAATATTTCGTGAATCTATCCACCACCACGAAAATGATCGTCTTCCCTTTCGACCGAGGAAGTCCTTCAATGAAATCGACACTAACTTCTCTCCAACTACCCTTTAGTATTTTGATAGGCTGCAGTAAACCCGGGTAAGCTGAACTATCTTGTTTGTTTCTCTGAGAGATCATGCATGCCTGAACATAATTTCTCACATCTTGAGCCATCCCCTTTCAGAAGAATATGTTTTGTAATTTCTTTGTCGTAGCCAGTGCACCTGCATGTCCTCCCGTAGCGTCGTCATGACTGATGGCAATAATCTGTTGTCGCAGTGTTAGGTTAGCTCTCACTACTAGTTGTCCCTTCCATCTCAACAAACCCTCCTTCCATTCATATACCCCTATTTTCATATGTCCTGCTTCCAGTTGTTTAGTAATTTCCCTAATTGCTTGATCCTCTTCCCAACTCTTCTTAATTGCATCTAATAACTCTGCCTAAACTTGTGTTACTGTGAACAACAACATTTCTGTATTGGTTATTCGGGATAGGAAATCTGCGGTGACATTTTCCTTTCCACTCCGATACTGCACTTCAAAGTCGTAGCCAAGAAGTTTCGGGAACCACGACTGTTGGAATGGAGTTGATAATCGTTGCTCTAGTAAATATTTAAGGCTACAACTTTAACAATGAATTGCATGTAACTCAAATAATGGTGCCAATATCAGATGGCTTTGATTATCGCTAGAAATTCTTTCTCGTAAGTTGATAGTCCGTGGTGTCGTGCCAATGATTTACTAAGAAAGGCAATCGGGTGCCCTTCCTGTTGCAAGACCACACCTATCCCCTGTCCACTTGCATCAGCTTCCACCACAAAAGGTTTAGAAAAATCCAACAAGGCTAACACCGACGTTGATGTGACTGCCCTTTTTAATGTTTCAAAAGCGATTCTCTCTTGCCGCCAATTCTAGTTAGCTACTCGTTCCTTCTTTAACAATTCAGTCGGTGGCTTAACTAGTAATCCGTATCCTTTGACATCAGTAATACCCCGTAATGCCCAGGAAACCTCTTAATTCTGTAATTTTCGTCGGTTCTGGCCATTAGTCTATCGCTTTAACCTTCCGATTGTCCGTTGCGGCTCCTTCTGAGATCATATATCCCAAATACTCAATTTGACATGCCCTAAAAATGCATTTGCTTCCTTTTAAGAACAGCTGATTATCTTTGCACATCTGAATGGCTACCGAAATATGTTCAACATGCAGTTGCAGCGATGGACTATAAATGAGTATATCGTAAAAAAAACAGTATAAATTGATGCAGAAATGGAGAATAATTCGTTCATCAGTCTCTGAAATGTTGAGGGAGCGTTCGTTAAGCCGAATGGCATGACCAAAAATTTATAGTGGCCCTTATGTGTTTGGATCGTTGTTTTAGGAATATCCTCTAGCTGCATCCGGATCTGGTAATACCTGGAACGCAGGCCCAATTTGGTGAACCAGCTAGCTCCATGCAGCTCGTCCAACAATTCTTCAATTAATGATATCGGAAATTTATCTTTTATCGTGTGTTTGTTGAGTTCTCGGTAGTCCACGCACATTCTCCATGTATCGTCCTTCTTCTTCACCAAAACAACTGGCGATGCATAAGGTCCGTAGCTGCGTCGAATGAACCGCTATTTCATTAGGTCCCTCACTGTTTGTTCTATCACGTCTTTCTGTACTTTTGAGTATCAGCAGGGATCCACGTTAATTGTTTTCACTCCTTCATAATAATCTAGTGATTGTGTTTGTGGTCTGGTGAAAGTTACATGGGTTCCTAGAATATCTCTGCGTACTCCGACCAGATTGCGCTGATTTCATCGAATACACTCCATTGTTCATCCTTCAATCTCATCTGTTGTAATTGAAATTCGATGGGTATTGTTAATTGCAACAAGAGCAGCTGTCCTTCTATTGGTTTGCGCAGAAGTTTTTGGAATTCCTTACTTGAGAGGATCCAAGACTTCCCTTCTGGATTTTCGTAAATAGTTATCACTTTGCCTTCCCACTGGAACGTCATCATCCGCTCTCTAAAATTACATAGCACATCGTTTAACCCAATCAACCATTGCACTCCTAAAAAAGCATCGCAGCCCCCCAATGACAGAACCAGTGCGTCCATGGTGAACTGAGCTCCTTGTATTGTTCATGCAAAATTCCGGCAACGTTGATGGCATTTCAACTGTAAGCCACCACCTACTGTTATAAAGATCGATTCTATCTCTTGTATGTCGCACCCTCCTCTTTTAACAACTGATGAATCCACAAAATTATGTGTACTGTCATTATCGATCAAAATGTGGATTTGTCGTCTCTGATACATGCCTACCACTCTCATCTGTTTGAACTCCATGTTTCCTGACTTTCCCAATATAGCTTGCATTGAAACCAAAGGTCCATCGTTTTCTTCTGGGCTTCCCTCCGACTCTTCCTCTTCTAGTTCAGGTGGGTTTTTCGCACTACAGTCCTGCCTCGAAATCACATAAAATTTTAATTGCCTTTTTTTACATTTGTGACCCATTGTGTATTTCTCGTCACACCAGAAACATAGCCCCTTTGCTCTCTTCTCATCGAAGTCTCTGCTGCTAATTTGCCTATGTGATTTAAACGGTCTCACCGAAGAAGATGATCGAGGTGTTGTCATTGGTGTCGGCAATAGTCCTTCCGAACTTAAGTTCCTAGCTATGTTGGTGGCTGATTGCCCCTTCGAGTGGAAGTTGGAATGTCCACTATTATTCACGTTCTTAGTGGCGTTGTTCCGATTTAAAGAGTATGGCCTACAGATATCAGTATAGCTTCTTGCTTCCGGGCCAGCGTATATGTCTGGTGCAAGGAGTTGGGTTCACGTAGTTTTACCATCACACTTACTTCTGGTCGGAGCCCCTTAATGAAGAACCCTACTAAGTATTCTCCTGGTAACGACAGCCAGCTAGAATGGTGATCAAACAATGCACAATACTCCAAGACTGTTCCATCCTGCTTTAAATCTTTAAAATCTCCTACGGGGTCATCAAAGATTTCTGCATCTAATCATTGTTTGACTGCCTCGGTGAATTCATTCCAATCGGTTACTTCCATCTTGTTAGAGTTTTTGACATATAGTCTATACCATTTTTGCGCCCGCTCGTCCATATGTAGAATAGCAACATTCACCTTCATTCCTTTTGACGTTTGATCCAGAGAAAAGTATTGTTCACAACGGTAGAACCATAGTTTGACAATCTCACTGTCAAACGATGGGAATTCAATTTGATTCATCCTCAAAGGCATCACTCTTTCTTCTTCCATCAATCTCTCGGAGCTACTCTGAGATGTCTAGTCTACTGCTCCAACATCTCCTCCTATTTTTTGTAGCGTTTGTAGAATCATGTTTCTTAACTCTGTCATATCTTTTGTCCACCTTTTCCGTTCTATTATGCATCTCTGAAAACATTTGCTTACTCCTATCTTGTGACTCCGAAAACACTCTCCATTTGCGTCTGTAACAAAGTATTTGTTGCAAATTCATTGAGGACAAGAAGTTGGGGGTTCTGAGGTGGGTGGGGCGCCGTACACAGTAATAAAGCCGCCAGTTTTATCGAACATGTTTCAGAGCTGTGACTCGTGTTCTACAACGTGTAAGCACCCAAACTCTATGCCAAATTAGCCCTCTAGTCCATTTTGCAGAACACTAGTGATACAAACAAGAAGGATTAGAAGGAAATGTTGTGATTGTAGGCACGTTGTGATACAATCCAACTCTAAAAATGAATATAGTTCATTGATGTGCCCGACCTCTGGATTGGGGTACCTAGCTACACTATGGCATATTTTGAGAATATACGCAAAACCAAGACAAGTGTACAAGAGTTGTGAAACACCAAAGAGTTAAATGGAAATAGAGAGTCTTAAATATGGAAATGAAAACCAGGTTGTCCAGATGTTAGGGTGCAGAAACCTGAATCTCATTACCAAAATCCAGGTTAAGCGTGTTGGTCCAACATGTTAGATGTCCATGGCATCCCCCCAATTACCTAGTATTCTGCACACACTTGTGCCAAGAATGTCAAGACCATTCGCTGTATTCCAGATGACTCAAATTCAATGATCTGTCCTGTTGATAGAAATTCGATTAGACTACATTAGGCATGTTGATCCTCAAGTGCCCATGTAGTTACGTTCTTTAGACAGCATATCCAGCTCTAATGCCATTTAAAGAGTAGTACATATGGCTTGACCAGGCAATTGTGTCCAACTTTTATGTTCTTCTGAAATGAGCACCCTAAGTTTTTGCATCGTCCGCATAAGTGTCGTTGATCCGGTCCAGTTCACGAACCTTTACTGCTGACACTATCATCCAATGCCTTTTGCTGAAGATGGTAGGAAGGTCTAATTTAGCAAGTCCAAGCTCAAGAAGAAACTCAACTACTGGCTCAGGAGGACAACTTTTCCATCGCCAAGGAAAATCGTTTGGGCTCATAAAGTTGCTTTCCCCTCCAAGCTGTAGTAAGCACAAGCAGTTTGCAGATAAATGGGTCGAAGAAACAGGTTTAATGATTCTACCTTTAACTGTTCGATGTGGAAAACTGTCCATCAAATTCTATCAGAAAGTTTCCATTTTCTTCAAGAAGGGATCCAAGGTAAGGAATAAGAGCATCCCTGATTTCAAGAGTTGTGAGCTCTCGACCTACAACATCCAGAGGAATTCATGATTGCCACCAGTACAATAAAGAAGCCTAAGCAAATAGTGTTATGGCCAAACAGATGAAACAAACCTACTAGATATCGAGATTTATGAATAGCATGAAGCCTTGAGACAAGTTGATCTATGAAAAGGTCTGACTTGTTGATAATTCTTGCTGCAACTGCTTTACTCGTACCTTGTTTCTTCAAGAACAAGGATAAGACAGCACTGACTTGTTCCATTTCTGTTGCGAACAGAGTAGGAGACAATGGTCTCGAACTGAAGACTCCATCTATTTCAGAATCAGCTTTGTTATATCAGAAAGGAAAAATCATAAACTGTTTAATGAGTTGGAAGTGGAAAAACACATCAGCATTAATATGGATCACATAAGCACTGCAAAAGATACTAACTGCTTACCAAAGGATGCCTGACAAAAGAAGGCCTCTCTGGGCAGTGAGAGCGGAGTCCTGTGGAAAAAGCTTATCAAGTTGAGCACATTTCTACAACAATAACAACAACCTAGTGAAAGTCCCACTAATAAAGTTCAGCACATTTCTGAAATAGTAAAAACAAATCAATGACAATATCAACTTATCATAAGAATCCTGAAACGAAGTCAGTCTTCTTCAACACATCTACATAAAATCAAACTCAGACTTCTATGAGTTTTGTTACCAACCAACAAGCCATAGAAAGATCCACCTTTCCAAGAACAGTTTAAAATGAAAATTTCCAAAATATATAATCAAGTAATTTTGCTCAAGGTGTTGGAATACACCAAAGCTAATACAAAAGAGTGCTTCATTAAATGCTGACTGTTCAAAAGAGTATGATTAAAAAATAATGAAGTATACTGGTTCTATTCTCCAAAAAGTGTTGTGCAGCCTTCCTGTTTTTCTATCTCTTTTGAGCAGTTTGTAGAATACTAATCCATACTTGGAGGTGCTATCAAAATATATTTTCTATCAAGATAGAAAGCTGCAAAAGGGAAAAGAAGACAACTGCTCTTCATGTTAACTTTTTTTCCCAATCCACAGAAATCAGAAAGGTCTCTCCTCAAGTCTCCACCCAGTGCTCCAACTCTAAAGAAGAAGAAGAAGAAGAAGTAGAAGAATGAAACCTTCAAGCTCAACTATGAACTATCTGATATACTAAGAACAAAAACTTGCCCAAGTAATGATTGACAAGCTTATAGACCAAAGAGTGAAGCATAACTTTAGCAACAACCTTATTTACAGAAAAAGAAAAAGCTTTGGAAACAACCCTCTGAAAGCTAAGCCAATTCCAATATGCTCTTCCGAGGAAATGAACTTTTTCTAGACATACAACCAAAACAAGAGTACCAGGCAATACACTTTTCCTAGAATAAAACGATCCTTTACAATAAACCAAAAACCAAAGTAATGGTAATAGAACGAAGCACCTTGAAATGGAGAACCCCTCTGAATGGATATACAACCCTCGAGGTTGAAGAGGAAAATGTGGTGAAAGCCTTTCGTGTTTGATAAAGACACCGACGAGGAAGGAGAAAAAGTGCTTGATGTCGGACATCTAGCAATTTAAAGGAGTTAAAAATTAATAAAGGAAATATTAATGAATTAATTTTGGTAATTATTAACAGAAAATTGGTTTTTTTTTTTTCTTTTCTAAGCAATAGAAAAACCCCTTAAACCCCAGAGGAACGCAAGCACCACCAAAAGACCTCGTTAAAACCCTACAAAACTGAGACCGAAGTGTCCAAGTCAGAAAATAGACAAAGACGGAGTAAAGCAAATATCAATGGCCGTGTACCTGAGACGCGTGATCCCTTCACAAAGCTCAGTTCTTGCTCTTCTTCTGCGAAGCTCTAGTAACAGTATCATCCAAAGACGCAGCGTTTCTCAAGCCTTGTTCTCTCGGGATCTCCTCTGCATCTATGAGACCCTTAAAGCTCCGGTATTAACTAGCTTCGATTTCCTTGGAGATTCTCGCCGTGGCTTCGCTAAAGGGAAAAAGTCGAGTATTTTTCAAACTTTTAATTGGATTTATTCTGTTTTGCTGTAGAATTTATGATTAGATGCTAATGAAGAGGAAACTGGAGGCCTTTTTCTATGTTGTAGTTCTTAAGGTGCTTGTTGTTATGCAAAATTACGTCTTTTTGTCATTCTTTCCAGTTGGTGGGTTTTGTATGTGATAATGCAGTGTGTTCGGTTGAATTTTCTTTGTAGGATTTGATATGACATTACACCTAGCATATGCTTTGATTTGTGGATTAATTATATGAATTTGTACTCGTTCTAGCATGTTAAGTACTATATTGATGTAGTACTTATCGGAATCCATTCTCTTAGATTAGTCCTTGGAAGACAGCTCAAATAGATTGATGTAGTTATGGATCATGGTATTAGGGAAAAGTTACCATCCTCCTTTCTTTCTTTCTTTTTTCCCCTATTTGCCAATAATATGTGAATTTGAAGTAAGGACTCCTAGGTATGTTTGGGGTTACTAATGTTTTTGAAATCAGAAGTGTATGCATGATGAACATTACCAGTTTTCCATTGGCAGCGAAATTCTGATTTATATTTCTGTACTAGAGGATGATTCTGGTGTGAGTACAGTTGAAGTTGTGGATATTGGACCTTCCGTTAAGGCAAGTGCTTCCTCTCAGATGGATGCAGCAGTGGTTGCATTGTCTCGAGAATTAGCAAAACTGAGAACTGGAAGAGCATCGGCAGGTCAGAAATTAGTGTCATCTTTATCTTATTTAACTAATTTTATGCCAACAATCTTGGGATGTTAATGCATCATATGGTTTTACAGGAATGCTTGACCACATTATAGTTGAAACAAATGGAGTAAAGCTCCCTTTGAATCGTTTAGCTGTTGTCTCAGTTATGGATCCTAAAACCTTATCTGTAAATCCATACGATCCAAATGTAATTACCTAAACCATCTGCTGTCCTTCAAGATTGTATGATATTCATGCTCGTAATCATCAGATATTCTTGAATAGCTATCATTTATGCCAACCTTATTCTTCCATTAGTAATGAAATCAATCTTCGGTTATGCTATAATTATTAGATTTACTAAGATACAGCTATAGACTAGTGTGCGGGGTTAGAAATTTCCAATATTGTTGTTTATTATTTAGTATTTCTTGTTTCTCATTTTTATTACTTTTGGCAGACTGTGAAGGAAATAGAAAAAGCCATTGTTGCATCTCCTTTGGGGATAAATCCTACTGTTGACAGTGAACGCTTGATTGCTTCTATACCTCCGTAAGTATTCTTACTTTGCTCGTTTATGCTTGTTTAAATGAGGTTTTTATTGCTATCCTCCGTAAATGTTTTTGAATCGATACGTCGGGAATATATGAACTTTTGGTAGCATTCAGGAGTTTCATGTTATAATAACAGACATGCATGTATGTGCACAACTGAGATCCTGTGAATGCAAAAACTGATACTTTACTTGACCTATTGAATTACCAGGTTAACCAAGGAGCATATGCAGGTGAGCTGGTGATTGATGGTGTCCTTTTATCTACTAATCCATGTTTCTTCCTTTACTTATTAATTGTGTATCTGCCTCAAAATTTCACTACTGGAAATTCGTGTTAGGCTGTATGTAAAGTGGTTACCAAGTCTTGTGAAGATGTCAAACAAAGCATAAGAAGGGCTCGCCAGAAGGTATGACAATTGAGCTATATTTTACTCTTCACATTTTTCTGATAATTATATTTCTCATCTTACCCGTGATACGACGGAAATTATAGACTATCCGGACCTCAAAGTTCTTGCATATCATCCTGTAAAACATGAAATACTTCAAGAACATTAATGAAAGTGAAGACCATCTGGACCTTAAACACAATGGCTAAGGCAATAGTAGTTTTGAAATACCATTTCATGATATACTCAGTATCATGAATGCTCTGATATTTAAGAATTTCAATTGATTGTTATTATTATTTTTTCTTTTGTTTTTGGCTTTTCAGGCACTGGATACAATTAAAAAAGCAGGTTCTAGTTTTCCAAAGGATGAAGCCAAAAGGCTGGAGAAAGAGGTTGACTTTATAGCTCTATTTTGCTTATGTCTCCCATTTTTAAAAGCTTTAGATGATCTGTATAATTTTCTACTTTCCATTGTATTTCTCAGGTTGAGGAGTTGACGAAAAAGTTTACCAAATCAGCAGAAGATATATGTAAAGCAAAAGAGAAGGAAATTACTTCAGGCTGACTTATTGATTATAGAGCATTTGTTGTCTGAAGTATCACATCAGTTCTCAGATATTTAGCAATTGCATTTTGATATGCGAGCATAGTCATTGGTTCATAATGAAAGGTCATAAAAGTTGCATTTACAACTACTGTAGATCAAAATCTTTACAATGAAACCTGAAAGTTCAACCTACTTCAAGGTGAAGTGCTCAGCTGAGGATCTAATCTAATACCTAATGTTCTAGACATCCAAGTTCTTGTTTAGCCATTCTTATTTACCACAAATGGCCTCCTTTGTCACAAGTCTTACGCCTCTGACCCAAAGCTCGGCCATTTCAGAGCCACCATTACAGACGAAGTGCAGCTCCTTGTTCTTGGTAGTTAAAACCCGAAACAACCCTGGTAAGTCCCCATCACCACTCTTCTTTCTGTTCCTCTGAAAGGCGAGGCTTGGACCTACCTCTGCCTTGAGGCATACAACATTTCTCTTGCTTGATGTACCCCAACTTAGTACTCCAGCATCTGCAACCATTACTATTTGCTTCTCATGAGGAGATCCCTTTCCACCTTTGGTGTGCTTCTGTACATGAGAACCACACAACACCAACTTGCGAGCAAGCTCGTCAAGGATTACTGGTTCTGCATCATTTCCTACACCATTACTCTTTCTTGTAAGGGAGAGAGCAGTTTCACCTCTAGCGTTCTTGAATTTGCATTCAGCTCCATGGAAAATCAAAAGCTCACACATGGCCTTGTGGCCTTCTCTTGCTGCTAACATTAGAGGAGTGTATCCATTGCCATCGGGAGCATTCACATCATAATCTCTTCTTGTCAATAATTTGACAGCATGCAAGTCTCCCCGACGAGCTGCGCAATGTAATGCATAGAATCCTGCTGCATTGCGGTTGCCCCTTTCAAGAGCAAATTCAAGCATTACATTCTCGAACATGTCGCGGTTTTGGTTTAATTCAGACAAGTCCATCGCATTGTGGCCAGCTTTGTTGCATAATTTTACATTAGCACCTGCATGCACCAGCAAGCGGAACACATCAACATGACCCTTTAAAGCAGCAAACATGACAGCTGACAAACCATTGTCATCCTGGTGATCAAGATCAATCTCTGCCGATGTAAGCAGTGCAGTTGAGGCCTCCATATCACCTGCTTGAGCTGCAATTATTAGAGGAGAAAAAACAGATACGTCGTTGGATTTGGGAATCTTTCCAGTCCTTATAACATCAAGAACTGCTTGTTGAAAGCCTAGGGTCCACCGACTAGATACAGCAAGAGAACTTGCAGACTGGCCAGCGGTATTAACTAAACCAAAATCAGCACCCGCCATAGTTAGTACTCTAATACATTCCCCATGCTTGTGTTTAGCAGAAATCATTAAAGCTGTATCACCAGAATCAGTCCTTGAGTCTATGTCGCAACCTGAGTCAATCAGGCATTGAAGAACTGTTGGTAAGCCCAGACGGGCAGCCATGTGTATTGGCCGATACTCAGTTTTTGATGTCTTGATGGGACTTTCAACATCGCCGCCAGAGCTCAAAAGCACCTTCACAGCTCCAGCATTGCCACAAAGAATGGCGTGGTGGAGAAGAGTTCTTCCATAGTGAGGAGTGTTGGGTGACAGGCGTTGCAGAAGGATTTGCAAAATGGTGCCAGTAACTTCAAAAAACTCCACTGCACACCAGGTGATGGAATAGGGCTCAGCTAACCCAGCACCTACACGGAACTCTTCTCCTGTATATGTGTCCCATGACCAAGCTCCCAATCTCACATCAGCATCTATTCTGGCACCAGCCTGTTCAAACCATTAATCACACAATTGTTTTACAGTCATTCAACAGAAATATGCATTTATAAAGGAGAAATAACAAAGATGAAAAGGTACTACTAAATTGGAGTCAACTAAAGAAACAAATTTTAGTGCCAATGTAATTTGTCATCCACCTGCATCTTTCTTTCAAGTATTTATGGACAAGATTCTTATGCAACAACTGGATTTGATCATCAACTATTCAACAGACTCACAAAGACAGTATGCACTAAAAGTATTTTGCTTCATCATCATCCATAAATGAATTACTTCTTACTCTTGAATGACCACTATAGTCTGCTAAATCAATTAAACATAGTCGCATATTCATAAGACACCAATAACTGATAGCAAAAGAGATAAATGTCAGGCACTTGACTATCCTTTTACACAAGCAACATAGCATGGATGGAAAAGTACCTTAAGCAGCATACATACAACACCAACTTGCCTGCTAACTACAGCAGCAACAAGAGCAGTACAGTCTACATTGGTGTGTAGAGAAGGCTTAGAGGATAATAGCAGTGGTCTATCAGTTGCGTTGACGTCCACACCACACTGCCATTAAATGATATCGACCATGTCAAAATCGGACAAATAATCAGTTTATTTGGAACTCTGGAAGATCATGTTTTACTTGACTAGATAGAATGAATTTAGCGTGCAGCAGACTTCTCCTAAAATGTATTGGAAGGAATAAACTTTACTCTTTGAAGAATGCACGAGTTGGGGAACTTAGCGCTTCATATATGAAATGCTTCGGGAAAATGGGGTAAAAGGGCATGACTGGGAGATGAAATATTACCTTTATAAGAGTTTCCACCACATCTACAAATCCTCTGGAGGCTGCTGTGACGAGAGCATGAACAGCAACATGCGGCGAGACCAAATCAGCGCCTATGAGCAACTCCGCTGACCTAGCCTGTCCATAACAACTCGCTTCCAGCAAAGCATCCTCACAAGCAGGTTGAGATGCCCCAGCTTTGATTAAGATCTCCAGTATCTCTTGGTGGCCCTCCCTCACAGCTGCAGTTGTCGCGAATCCTCTAAAGAGTTTCTGGTTCACGTCAGCTCCAACACTCTACGATCAAACAAGTCAAAATCTTTCATTACTCCGTGAGAAGAGTGAAGATATTCCATAAGTTGACTTCACGCTGACTACAATACTTTTGTCCTCATGCTTGCTTAACATCTTTTCATAGCTTAACAAGAAAAGCCACAGGAGATTATGGAAGCAAATAGCTCCGTGGCCAGATACAGACAAAGATTGGGGAACATCACCGACGTGCTAGACAAAGATGTAAGGAAGCTCTCATCAAGCAGCCAATCAAATATCTTCATTTATATTTTTTGACGTAGAGGGGATGTATCATGCACTTTAGGTTCCCACCACTGGCTACAAATACAACTCCACAGGGGCCCCTAGAAGACCATGAATGATTAAAGGCTCTTACTTCCATATCGTGTCCTCAAGAACACCATATACGGGGATGTGTTAGAAGTTAAAACCAAATATTTTTAAGAAGCATACAGGGTAACAGTCACTAACAGGGCTTATGCTAAAATACCGAAACATTTTGCAAGGGTTGCTCACGCACATTGACCGCGTCAACATTACCACAAAAAGATAATACATATTATGTCCATGACACACCAAAAAATCACATATATGATTAACAGGATAAATTATTACACACGAAAAGTTTTGCCGACAACTAAATAAATTGCTAGATATCAGCCTAACGTAAAGGCAGACTTAATCGCAGAGAACTGGAATCTGATTCGTACCCAGAATTTAGAGAGTTAAAAAGAGTAAAGATATGAATGGGAAACAGCTCCAAATTTAATGTTGATTGACGAGAAATCCGGTCATTAAAGTTGGACGGGGACATAAATGCCAAGAAAATTGCGATTTTGATTTTGAACTCAATGGCAATATATAGGAATTAGGATTTAACTCCGAGAATTAGACCCCAGATGCTGAAAAGTGAAAACTTTACCCCACAAGAGGGACCACCGGTCCACCAGGTTCAAATCCTCCTACATGCATACATTTTCAAATCCTATGTTCCAAAAAGCTGAAGATTTTTTAAATTTTACTGATTTCGAATTCATCCAACCACAGCGAAAGGGAAATGAATCATTACTGATTTCGAATTCATCCAACCACAGCAAAAGGGAAACGAATCAACCAAAGTGGACAAAAAGAAGCTTCTGTTCTGCGATTCTTAATTCTCTTTCACATGATTTGATAAGATAAACTAATGAAAGAACACAGATGACACGCATTTGAACTGAAACCAGATACAACAAATGAGACTCCCACGACAAAATTCGAATTCGAGAGGCCTTATCTTTACTTTGTTGTTTTCTTATCTTTTCTCAACAATGAAACGGGAAAAGAACGGCCATTTGCAGGTGAGAAAAAGCCAGGAAAGTTAGTTCGAAAAGAACCCTACGAATCCAAAATTTCACGGAACAAAGTCAATGAAAATTAGTAACTCGAAAATAAAACAGTTTCTAAAATTTTAAAACCGCAACTTAAATCAATATAAGCAAGCACCAAAGTAAAGCTTGAAAAACCAGCGTAAATAACGATGTAAGTCGAACGGTTCAAATCTCTTGCGAGACGATTGCATTACCAGCAGTCTCTTGACGAGAGCCACGTTTCGGGCGTGCACAGCGAGAAAAAGAGCAGTTACGTCGGTTTTGAACTCCTCGAAATCGAAGCGAACTTCGATGGGCAACTCGTCGCGCAAAACGACCTCGCTCTTCTTGCTCTTCAAGCACACAGCTCCGACGAAGTTGACGTCGACGAAAGGATCCGCTATACACTCGAGAGCGCAGTCGAGGTCGCCGGCGATGATAGCATCGAGAAGGCGTTGGGAGACTTCGGCCTCGTAGTCGAAAGGAACCACCTGCTTTCCGGAGAACACCGTCATTGGGTAGCGATTGTGGTGAACAACAAACACTCACTTTCACTCTATGATTATCTTTCTTCTTCTTCTTCCTCTTCCTTTTTTCCCTTTGGAGAGAAAGGTGAGTGCCAGGGGACAGTGTGCAGAGCTTGCGATTTATTTATAGAAGGAGACTTATTCAGTACACATCGCTACCTGCTTTATAAGGGTCCATGAGCCTATGACTTTTGGTTATAAAGGAATAATTTGTATCAATTACTCTCTTTTACGCTGCGTTTGCTTAGCGTCTGAGGACGCGAGAACGAATGACGAACATAAAAATTTTTGTCCTTTTCAGTGTTTGCTTATCAAGGACAGAAATTTTTGTTCCGTTCTCAGAGGACGAGGACAGAAATTTCTGTTCTTCTCAAAATATAGGTACGAAAATTCTTGTCCTATGGACAAGAATTGGAAATGTCAAAAATAACCTCATCTTTCCAAACCTAACACC
>JANZLC010000201.1:3047113-3070337 GCA_026413385.1 Erythroxylum gracilipes
TTAATAAAGTATTAACAAAAATATTTTATTTTTTAATAATAATTTAACAATTATTATTTATAAACTAAATTTTATTATATATATTTTTAATTATTAAATCAAATTTTATTTGAAATATAAATATTTTAAAATATTTTTAATTAATTATATTTATTAATAATTATTAAATTAATTTTATAAATTAAATTAAATTAGGATATTTATACTTTTAGTAATAATTAATTTTAATTAATTAAATATATAATATATTTAATTGATAGTAAACTAAATAACATATATTTTTGCTTCATGTTTCAATTCTACTTAGTTGTTTACTTATTACGAAATCTTGTTGTAAATTATAATAATTTGAAAGTTAAAGATATTTATTATTCATTTGATTAGATGTTTTGACGTAATTATTATTTATTATATAATAAAAATTAATATTGTAATATTTTAAATACTTTATATTGTTCTTAATCTTATATTTGTATGATAATTATTGTCTTTTTTTATATAAATTGTAATTATTATTTATATGTGAAATAATTAAAAATTATTATTATTTCATATTAATTGTGATTATTATGTATTATCAAAAAAGGCTATTATTAGCTTAGGAATTTGTTGCATTCTTAAGAGTCGAACCCTCAATCTCTTAATTAAGCGACGAAAATATGTATCACCTACGTCAACCCACCGGATTAGTACAGACACTATTATAATATTAAATCGTATTAGCAATATTGGACGGTACTACTCGTAGAGAATTTTATTGCATGATACTGAAATGTCAGTGATGCGACACAGTCTTGCTTATCCAAATTGTTGTTGTCGTTGACAGGGTCAAAAGACTGGTTAAATTTCTACTCTTTATCGTTTTTTACCGATTGAACCAGAGATAGATACCTCCTACATTCCTATATCCTGCAGTCAGTATGAGAAGCTACTGCTTTTCTTTACTACTATCTCAAAAGAAGTACTTTCCTGCTCTTTTTGACCAACTTCAACTACTCAGCTACTTGCACCCTAAAAAAAGATTTTTTTATTCATCAATCAAAATATATTATTTATAAATATTAATCAAACTCAAATTCTTAATTCAAATAATTTATTTATATATTATTACATTGTCTATGTGGTATTTATAATTCAAATAATAAACGTTGATTAAATAGCTAAAATGGTAAAGTTGGTTTAACCGACAAAAATTTAAATCGTTCAAATTTTTGGTTTGATTTTTCTTAATTTTTATTATAATAAAAATTGATCGATTTATTAATTAATTAGTTAATATTTTTAAATTAAATTATTTTATTTATTAATTAATTTTTATCTTATAGTTTATTTTTAAATTAAATTTCAAATAAGAATAGTCTCTTTTTTTAATCTTATTTTAAAATTTATTTAATTTTTACTATAATTTAATATTAAGTAAAACTCTTATTTTATCCATATAATATTGACATATAATAAATAAGTAAATTTACTGTCACCATTTTTAAACGGACGCGACAATGGAATATGCGATGGGTGTGGAATGGCAGCACTGGAAACTGTTTGATGATGTTCACAATTCAGGACCGACGGATATCTGGATGGACCCCGCCAAATGTTGATATGCTTGTACAGCTGGATGTACCAGAGTTTAATCCCGGCTGCGAATCTCCATGGATTTTCTAGGCCCCGTAAGTCTAAGAAGCACTTTTTGTCGTATTTGGTACTTTGGACATATACCGCACCTCCATAGTCAGCAATGTGTATGTAATATATACTGTTAGCTGCCACCCTAAGTTTGTGCACCTTTGTAAACTAAACCCAAGTGGTGGTAGGACTAATTAAATTAACCAAGAAATATATTTTGGTAATTAATGCATAAATCACTTTGGTTTATTATTATATTTGTTGAACTATGCGAAGGAATTGGTTGGAGAAATATTGAGTTTTTTTATTAGTATAAAGAATTACACTTTTTTTTTTACAAAGGAACCTGTAATTGTTATTATTTAGATGCGCATTGAGTAAACCTCTGAATTGACGCAATAGTAAGCAAGTCATATGCGACAAGCTAGATCGAGAGAACGTAAGTAAGAAAAATCAAACACAAGATAACGTAAGAAGTGACAACAAATTGAATCAAATAAAAATTTTAGTTCATAAATTAAATAATTGTAATTGAGTTTGAGGATTAACTCAAGATAGGTTAAAAGATTTAAGGTTTAAAGGTAAGATAAAAGATTTAAGATTTAAAAGGTTCAACCGATACTAGACTGTTATAAAGCCGGTTAAATATTGAAAATTTTGAAAAATGATCAAAAAAGAATGTCTTAACTTATCAAAAAATTAAAATTTAACTGAAAAATATTATTAAATGAAAACTAATTGATTTATTTTCGTTTACAAAATTGATTAGTACTTACGGAAATTGATAAACTGATTAATTTTTAACAATAAAATTTATTAAACTAAATATTAAAAATTGAACTAATTTAAAGTTTTAGTTGTAAAGCCAGTTGAACCAGTTCAATTTTTTAAACTCTAGTATTTATCAAAACTACATGAAGTAACACATTTTATACATGACATATGGTCCGTTGAATTGTAAGATAACGACAAAAACCATGTAGAACGCAAGAAAATTGTTATAAAATACACCGCCCCAGTTAATTATAAAGAGAAGATTATATAATAATACATATATGCATGCCTAATTGCCTATATGTATAGCTAATGAATTATATATGAAGCGATGAACAAATCCTTCTAAGAAGAAGCAGAGACGAGATGCCCATAATTCTTAATTTGTTCTTAAAGTTCATTAAATGGAACTTATTCTTTTGACTGGATCTGGTGGTGTTTATAAAAGAAACAAAGGCAGTAGGAGTGGATGAGGAGGGTCAACACTAGTAACATGCAAAGTAAAAAGAGAGGAGGACGACGATCGAGGTCCCTACACGTGATGGCGAAGTCTTGGCGCTCGAGACTAATTAATAACGTTAGGTGTGATCTGAAAGAGTACTGTTTGATTAATATGCTTCAATATGCCCTTTTTTTCCATCCAAGGTGATGCGGTGAAGTGAAAGTCGTTAAGTTGTGATTGTCACCGGAGGTGGAGGGCCGAGAGCGGCGGTGGGTGGTGGGACACAGCAGATCACGTAAGTTGTAACGGTCTTTAATGGGGGGCGTTTGGCCATGCATCTTTTATGGTCCTACGTACGGTGTCGTTAGTTCTCATATCAGCTTCTTCTCCGAAGGTACGAATGTACGGATATGATGTTAGTTGGCTACTAACACTTGCATGGCATTGCCATGTCCTAGTATACATAAAAGACCCATCACACTATGCCTCGGATCGATTCATGTACTTGTTGTATAGATTCGATGAAATGAACATTTGGCATTGGTGCGAATTAGGAGTCGAAGAAAATAAATTTCGACATTGGTATATGAATCGGGAATGATAAGTCAATTTCGTTACTCGGATTTAATTAAAGTTGATGATCAAAAGTATGAATTAATTAAATAAAAATTAAATTTCTGAGTTATTTAATTTAATTTGAACAATTTAAAATAACATTATATTATTCAATATTTAAACAACGTTTTAATAATTACACCAAAAATTAAACCGATAAGATTAGATGATTAAGATTTAAAATGTGTAACTGATATTAAACCATCATAAAAATAGTTAAAGATCGAATAAAATTTAAGATTTTAAAAAAGAAGAATATTTTTCTTTATCGAAAAAATTAAAGTTTAATTAAAAAAGAAACAATTAAATTAAAAATAATTGATTTATGATAGATTATAGAAATTTATTAATTTAAGAAAATTAATTAATTAATTTATCGATCTTTGACAAAAAAGATTATTAAACTAAATCGAACTACAAATTTAAAAACTGAACCAAAAAATTGATTTGTTCAAAATTTTCACTATTAAAACATTCAAATCGATTTAGTTTTTAATTAAAAATTTTGAGTTAGATCTTGCCAACCTTAATATAAATTCCCTCGAGTTAAGGAAGACAATTGAACTTGGTCCTTGTTAGGGGTTGATGAAGGTTCAGGTATAATTTTTTTAAAAATTTGACCTCAAATTCGGGGACAGATCCTCTGTCCCCTTCTCCTGTCCTTGCCCAGTACCCAGCTCATTTGAGCCGTCCATTCATTCAGATGAGCTGGGTATTGGGCAGGGACAGAGGAAGGAGGGACAGAGGATCCCCTTCCCTAAAATTCGAGTTTAAACTATTCGAATCTGATCATTATAAATAAGATGATGTCATTTTTCATTTTTAACTTAAAAAAAAAGTTTGAATCGAGTTGCCTAAGTTTAGTGGAGCTTATGATTGAGTTCGATTGAGTTTCGAGCTAAGATCAAACTCCAGCAACATAGGCTTCAGTCGAGATCAGGATTAGACATCCCCTGACTTAGCACTGTCCTATTACTATCCCTATATACGTGCCTTTTCCTAACAGTCGACCACAGATTATCTTCAACTTAAACAATCAAAGATTATAAATTAGGAAAGGCGCGTGAGATCAGGATCGTTAAAAGCATATAATCCAAAACAATTTAATCATTATAGCTTTGAATCCCTTGGGCGCCAAGTCTGAGTTCCTTGCTTATAATGTCTATTAATTTAATTAGTATCTTTTGGCTTACTTTGTCAATGTCATAAGTCACCAATTTGGTCACATCCACCAAGTTTAAATTGCCAATACATGCAATTAGCTCACAATTTTTAATGAAAGAAATTGCAATTATTATTATTATTATTATTATTATTATTCAAATGTTCTTTTACAAATATATTAAAATATTTTTTTCTTTTTCAATATTATTTAAAATTATTCAATTTTATCCAATATTTAATCAATCTTATGTCGAACTGATACCAGTTAAATATTTTAAATCTTAAATATTTTATTTTACCGGTTTAACTTTAAGTCTAATTTTTATAACATTAATTAGGAGTACTAACTTTGTAACTTTATGCGGGCAATCCTCCAAAGCTTAACTTAAAAGTTATGAAACAAACTCCAAATTTGGAAGAAAACAATCAATCATTACTAGAGAGTATTATGCTTACAAAAGAATAATTGAAAAGATCATTAGGTTTCAAGATTAGTCTTGAGGGAAACCTACGTTTGATATCGAAGTAGTAGTTTTTGCTTTGAATGAATGCAACTTTTAGGTCAAAGAATGGTTATTAGAAATTAGTTAGAGTGCTGTTTTATTATAATTACGCAATGATTGATGAGGGGAAACTCGCGTGTGAATTAAAAGTGTAGTTAGTAGTTAGTTAGGACTTGGGAGTGGAAACAATCCAAAGATTCAAAAGTAGAAATGAAAATGTGTTATATCTTGATTAAAAACACAAAATGAGGTCCTTTTTTATAGAACGACGTCATTTTCCTTATAGTTGCTAAGTTTTAGATCAGACCTTGTCAGGACAACCTAAACTCAAGATAGACTTGAGGCTCGATTAAGTCAGCCTTGACTAGTTGACTATGAATTTGAATATGATTGAATTCGAATCCTAAAAATCTTAATTTGAATTTAGGCTTGCGTGAAACCTACTTATTTCTTATAAACTTTAGATTATATTAAGATTGAATATATATTTTTAATTTTAAAAATTTAAATCGATGTCGTTTCATTTAAAAATTTTGAATTTTAAATCAGCCAAATTGTACAATTTGAAATATAAAAATTTTAAAATAAAAGTTCAAGTTAAAGCTTAAAACTCGATAAATTCGAACTAAACCCGATGACTTATGACCAATTCATTGACTTCGGACTTGACTTTGGTGGGTAAGTTTTGTGAAGCTTATTCACAATTTAATTATTTTACGTTGAAAAATATATTTAAAAAATTTGTTTATACATAAGAATAAGTACATAGCCTGATGTATTCAAATTTTAAATTGAAATGCAATATACTTAAATATATATTGGTTCTGTCTGATTCTGATGGGGCTGGAGCTGGACGTTGTTGCTTGGATTCATAAAGTTGGTAGATTTCGACTCTGAGATACCTGCAAAACAATAAAGGCACACCGGAGGTTGACTTCCGGTGGACCCCTCCGACGCTCAAATTAACCTTTTATGTCAGGGTTTTGGTGGCTAAGAATAAAGAATTATAGGGTATCAAAATCGTACCTTTTTCAATGATGAGGTAGCACCTTATATACCTGAAATAATTGTTAGGTTTAGGTCTTAATGTATGTATGGGAGGTCACCACCTACGAATGGGTTGTCAATGCATGGGCCTAGGACTGGACCTAGCATGACCAACCCAACCACATATAAATCACTCGAATTCACTTTTTCTCTTTATTAAAACTTTATTTTCAAGATTCAACATTCAATACTAAATAAACTAAAAAGGAATATAAATTGTGGATTGAGAAATAAAGGATTATCTAATTATTCCTCATATTTTTCAAATTTTTGTGATATAAATATGTATAAATAAAATTCATGTAACTAAGTATTAGAATTTTTAATATGGGTAGAATGTAGAGCTCATTAACAAGAATTGAGCTTGAGTCAACTATTGCCAAAATGACTAGAACTAATCATTTGGATAGTTGACCCTTACCACTTGTAAACTCTTTAACATTTTCATGTTTAGTCAATACGGGATACTTTAATACTCCCCCTCAAGTGCAATTAAGACTGGTCATTCAGTTATTACTTGAAATAAACACAGTGTTAAGCAGACCGAGCTGCTAGTATTGGACATTAAGGTTCTTATATTTGAACATGCAGATCAAGCTCTTCAACCACTCAGTATTGTTCCAGAAATTTGCTTCACTTGCCTTTGAAGACGAGAGGAAGTAGAGCAACAGTAGCCTTTTCATCTTGTTCTCTAAATACCTAGTTAAACAAACGCAGGAATATTGTAATAGTAGAGGAGCAGATTCGGCCCAATTGAAAGTTAATAGGTCATACCCAATTTAACTGATTTTGGATTGGGCTCAGGCTTGGTGAAGCTGGACCATCACCACGCTCATTGCCATACTTAAGAAACGTTATCTTGGTGGCCCTGCGTACTTCTTTTGTGTAGCTTGGTTCCAAAATGTTGTCTCCAAAGCTCAGTCCATCTTGGATCTTTCATCGGAGTCTTGTTATAAAAAGGCTGTAAGTTGCTACCTGATGACAACGCCATATCTCCTGATCTATAGATTAAAGCCAGTAACCTTGCACAACAAGAAAAAGCATTTCCATCACAAACAACATGATTCATGAGGAATCCCGAGCAAAAGCCCGAGTTTGGGAAGAATGTAACTTCAACGGCAAGAACTGGGAAGACATAGTTCATATAAGGCCATATTCCCCGGTGAAGATCTGGGAACAAAAGCATGGGACTGAGAAGCATTTCGAGCATGGATGCCTGTAATGCGATCGAACATTGATTTGGGATATCAATTTGTACTCAATCTTAGATCATCGCTAGTTAACTCGTTATTGTATTATGGTGGTGTTTCGAATTAGGGTATTGTTTGCATAGACTCAGACTACTGAACGTGCCTGCATTTGAGACACGACCAAAGCAAGTAAAGTCCTGTACACCATCAAAACTCAAACTTACAACTTCTTCTATCCAAAGGCATCTCCATATCTCTATACATGTGTGAGAGCTCCATTTACTACTGTCTGTCTTTATGCGACACCAAATACAATAGGCGGACACTGAAGAAGCTGTCAGAACAGAAATTTCAAAGATTAGGTAAGCTTCCCAGTTGCAAAGGCGTGCAGGCCATGTGCTAGTGGTAAAGCAAAAAGATCCGTTTGTTGTTTAAACTATAGGATATGCTAATTACGATTGACCCATGAGTATTTTAGTCCATTTTTTAAAAATTAATTTTTAAAAATTAAAAATATAAAATAACATTTATTTTTTTAATTAAGTTTGGTCTGAGCTATTTAGGCTCAAAAATAACTAAATCTGAGTTAATGCTAAATTCTTGTTTTTCTTAAATTTCTCTTGTAGTTTGATTTTTTTATTTTTAAAAATCACTTTTTTTAGCTTTAAGTTAAAAATAATGACAAGATGCACGAAATATAAATATTGAGTATAAACTAATTAATTGTTATTAATATAATAATTTAGCTCAGCTCTTAAAATTAATATAAATTAATTAAATTTGAATTAAATTAATAATTTAAGATAGTTATAATAAATTATTAGTTTAAGTCAGAATTAATTAATTCGATGTTTAAGAGTGAATTGAACCGTTACGTAAATAGTATTTGATTAGTCTATATCTGATGTTCATATTGTATTTATTTTATCGTTATATTTAAAAAAATAAAAATATTCTTTCAAAAATTTAAAAATTAAGAAAATTATCTAAAATTTTTAAAATATAAAGGAGATTTGTGTGTTTTTATCTTATTTCTTACATAGATGGAGTGATCTTTCATCGTATTTTGAGAAAAAGCCGGCGTCTTTGTCTTGCTTTGGCGTGCCCTGCAAGTAAAACCATTATCAATTGTCTTTACTGGGAACTGAGAACTAAAGATAAAGAGAATGTTAACTTGAAAGTAAGTGTTTTGTTTTCATCGCTGTCCTAACTTCCTGGTACTCATCATGCCCGTCGAATCTCACTAACCTTAATTCCATTTATTAGGGGATGAACCATTTGGTGTTTCAATTCTGGTCTACTTATTTAGATCTTGTATAAATATATAGATGAGATTTAATAACGGAGTAAAAATTAAATGATTGAAATAAAAAACCTGTTTTTATATATTATTAAGTATTTCTTAATATTTATGCAACTTATAAGTAAGGATGATAACTAGTCCTGATGGAACAGAATGAAAGAATTAATATTTTAAATAGGGGGAAAGTTTAAAATTTTAAAATTAAATAAATATTAGATTGTTAATAAAATTAGTTAAGTATTGAATAAAATTGAAAATTTTGAAATACCATCAAAAGAAACTATCATTAATTTATATTTTAATTAAAAAGGATATTGTTAAATAAAAATTAATTAATTTATTTTGATTTATAAAAACTGATTATTTTATAAAAATCAATTGATTAATTAATAAACTGATCAATATTTAACAATAAAGATTATTAAAGTAAATCAAATCGAAAAGTTAAAATTTGAATTAAAAAATAGTTCGATAAAATATTTAACATTTTCAATTCGATAAAATATAAAAACTACAATAGATAAAATTAAAAATAATAAATTAAATTATGTGTTATTTAACTCAAACTCAAATATTTAATATGACTTTTTTTGCTTTTACCGACACTAATTAATAGGATCAACTATTCTTTTTTTAGAAAGGTAATTTTTAGAGTATAAAAAGAATACATAATTAACAATTATAAATTTTGTTTGGGGCAAAACTTATATAATACTAAAGTGGATGGAGTAAAGTATAAAGTAGGGGGTCATTACATAACCTTAACAAAGTGTGTTTAAGGAAAGTTGAGGGACCCATCTAATCATAGAGAGCCAAAGGGCTTGTAAGTTTAGGTCTTGACATATAAGACTGTCCACTCCAATGATTTTATTATTATTAGTTATGTGAAAGTTTGGGATTTGACTGAGTCAGATTGCAAAAAATATCTAATCAAAAAGAAAAAAAGAACACTTACACTTTGGCCACTAGCTCTCAAATGAAATCAACTGATCTAATTTTGTTATTTTATTTTAATCTATCTTATCTATATATTTATGTGGGACTAAATAAAATTATCTATTCTAATCAGTATTTTGAAATTCAGACCAGACATTAAATCGGAGGCCTTATTAATTACTGGTCCAACCACCTGTCGAATCGGTATGACGTCATAATTATGCAATAATTATATTTAATATTAATAATATTAAAAATACAAAAATATACCAAATAATATTAAAAAAAAACTTTATTGAACTAGTGGTCAGACCGGTCGAACTGGATCGGTTTGATCGGTCAATTGACCGGTTTTGACTGGTTCTCACCGGTTCTATTGAGAACCGGTTTTTAAGAGTGAACCGGACCGGATAGCCAACCAGTCACCGGTCAAACCGGCCGGTCCGGTCCGATTTTTAAAACTATGGTTCTAATTTTACCATTATAATCCTATTTTAATTTATCTTATCCACATATTTATGTATGACTAGTGGGAACAAATCATTTGTACCAGTTTTATTATTCCAATCCATCTTATCCACACATTTATGTGAATATGTTACATTTATGTGTGGATAAATGTCACATATTCACATAAATGTGTGGATAAAAATAAGATGGATTAGAACAGAATTGAAACAAAAAAAATGGTACAAGTAATATTTTCCCAGTAGCCCCAAACAGAATATGTTCCTAGTAGCCCCAAACAGACATACCTCAGATTTCACAATTACCTAAACATCAAATAATAATAAATAAACCTAAACTTTATAAATAAATAAAAATAAAAAATAGCTAGTTAAGTAAGGCTTAGGCTAAATTAATATAACTTGGAAGCTTTGCTTGGGATTCTTTAATTTGAAGATTAAATTATTAATATTATAAAAGAAGGAGAAAAGCAAAGTACTGTAGAGCTAACGGTTCACTAGGAACGTGGCTTTTGCACCCTCATGGTCACAGGCTGTCACGTTGAAAGTTGGACCACATTACATACAAATTACCAAAACTCCAATCTTTGCTTTTCTTTCCCATTATACCCCTCCTCTTACAAAGAGTTGGTATTTTATGACATATTAATATTAATTAAATCTTTTAAATTGTTGTGCCATTTTGAGTATGTACTAATTAAATGATTTAAAATTAGATAATAATTTTGACTCAATAAATTAATAATTAATTTTAAAATAAAGTATGTTTTTTGTTTATTTATTTATGTTAATATTATAATTAAAATAGTTTATGTTAATTATGCGACAAGTTTGAGGTTTGATATCGTAACTTTACTAGAAGTAAGGTTTGATATTTTTTAAATTTTTTTGTTAATATAAAGTATGCATTTTGTTCATTTATTTATATTCTAATTAATATAAATATTACAAAGAAAAAGCAAAAAATTTAAAGAAAAAGGGAATGGCATTGATGTGAAAAGTCCAACAATTCTCGGCACAGGAGTAATTAAGAAACATAAAGAAAAAACAAATGTGCGAACCTCCCATTTTAGTTTATATATACGACAGAGGGTAAGGGAGCAAAGCCAAATTCTACTCACTCAGTGTCTATTCCATTTATCCTCGTTAACACCATACTCTTCTTCTATAATAAGAAGCAACCCACTTGGCTTTGTCCCTCCTCCGATCCGACCCCATTAATGTCTTCAGCACAGAAACATTAAATGCATCTTATCAGAACCTGTGTGTACTCTTTTTTGTTTTTTTTTTGTTGGGCAACTACCACCTCCATGACTTGGTCCTATTTCATCAATATTTTCACAGACTAATCATTTAGCTCTAAGTTTCTTAGTTTTCTTTTACAAGGTTTTACCTTTGTCTCTCTTGCTTTACTTACTTTCTCTGTAACTGTCTCCAATTTTTGCTTTCTGGGTTGTTCTTCGTTTTCCTAGACAACATCTGAGAGACATTCTTTTGCTTCATTAACTTGGCTTGCTTCTTTTTGGTCCTTTGTTTTTGTGCCACTGTTTGGCTTTGTTAGTTAACGGTTTAACTTACTTTTTTTTGCTTTCTTGGACAACGTATGTGTTTATTGATTGCTTATGGGGATACTTCTTTGTTGCTTTTCAGTGTCATTTACTCAAGATTGTATCTTTCTCTGATGGATCAGTTGCTGGAATTCAGAAGACCAACTACCATTCTTTGAGTGTCACTGAAGACCAAGGCTTTGCCTAACTTTTTAATGCTCTATCCCCCGAGCTTGGTTTACATTACAGAGAAGCTATCATTGTTCGTTCTGGTTTTTAAAGGAGCATTCTTTAATGGTTCTGTTTCTGTTTCTTCTTGGTATGATAATGTCCCAGGCGTTTTCTTTTGCTGAGTGAAATTTGGGATCAAGTATTGCTTGAAAATTGTTATCCATGGGGTGGTTAAACTGGCTTCTAATAGTCTATCTTTCATGTGCTTTCCTTATCCCGAGCACCCATGAGTTGCAATCGTATCAGACTCAACTTCTACTGCAGCTAAGGAAGCATTTGGAGTACCCTCCAATGTTGGATGTTTGGGAATATCCTAATGGAGACCTCTGCAACCTCTCAACTTCACACATGAGCATCATTTGCGAGGACAACACAGTTTCTGAGCTCAAGATTATGGGAGATAAACTTACCAAGGTCAGTGAGTTCAAGGGGTTTGCAATTCCCAACCAGACTTTGTCAGAAAGTTTCTCAATAGATTCATTTGCTACCACACTGACAAGGTTAACTAGCTTGAAGTTCCTTAGCTTAATATCTTTGGGCATATGGGGACCGCTTCCTGATAAGATCCACAGGCTATACTCACTCCAACTTTTAGACTTAAGCTCTAATTTTATCTATGGTTCAGTTCCACCAGAGTTATCAAGATTGGTGAAGCTTAGTTCCTTGACACTAGATGGCAATTACTTCAATGAAACTGTTCCTGATTGGCTGGATTCCTTGTCAAAACTAACCACTTTGAGTTTGAAGAACAATCGATTCACGGGTCAATTTCCTTCTTTAATATGCAAAATCAAAACACTAACTGGTATTGCACTGTCTCACAATCAGCTCACCGGAAAGTTGCCTGATTTGCGTACCTTGACTAGCTTGCATGTGTTGGATTTAAGAGAGAACAAATTAGATTCTGATTTACCTGCCATGCCAAAAGGGTTGATCACAGTTCTTCTAAGCAATAATTCCTACTCAGGAAAAATTCCAACTCAATTTGGTCAGTTAAGTCAGCTTCAACATCTTGATTTGTCCTTAAATCATCTGACTGGAAACCCTCCTACTACACTATTCTCTTTACCAAATTTAAGCTATCTAAACTTAGCATCCAACAAGTTGAGTGGTTCACTTCCCAGTCAACTCAGCTGTAGCAGCAAACTGGGTTTTGTTGATATTTCCTCAAACAGGTTTGTGGGCGGACTTCCTCCTTGCTTGAACAGTCCTTCAGGTAAGGTAATTGCTAAATCTGGTGGGAACTGCCTATCCATTGACACCAAAAATCAGCTCCCCGAGTCCTACTGTGAGGAAGCAGAGAGGGAGGGGAAGCAGACAAGAGGCAGAACAATAGGAGTATTAGTAGCTATTATTGGCGGCGTTGTTCTTGTTATTGGGCTCTTTGTATTTGCGTTTCCCATTTTCTGTAGAAGATACCGCTCCAGTAAGACAACTGAACAAAATATAGTCTCTAAGATCGTGCAGGATACTACACCTGCGGGAGTGCCCTCTGAAATTCTTGCAAATGCCAGTAAGTCTATGTTTTCAGGTTAATTTGTCAGTGTTCCTGATGCAACAATCAAATTTTAGTTTCCGTATCGATCAAACGTGCTTAAACATCAAGCACTGAAGCTTTTCTTTCTGCTCCATTTAGGATTCATTTCTCAAGCTACCAAGCTAGGGACACAAGGAGCTCCCATTTGTCGCGAGTTTTCCCTGGAAGAGTTGAAGGAAGCGACCAACAACTTTGCTTCATCAGCATTCATGGGTGAAGGCCCGACTGGAAAGGTCTTTCTTGACTCTTCTCTGCTAAATTTCATGCACTTGTCTTTGTTATATTTCAATTAATGCCATACGTATTACACTTTCAGGTTTATAAAGGAAGATTGGAGAATGGAACCTATGTTGCTATAAGAACATTGGCGTTGCTTAAGAAGCAATCAATTCAAAATCTTAGAGTTCGCCTGGATTTACTTTCGAAACTTCACCATCCACATTTGGTTGGTCTCCTAGGACATTGTGTGGATGGTGGACTTGTTGATTCTAGCAGCAACAAAGTCTTCCTTGTATATGAATACGCGCCGAATGGAACATATCGTTCACATTTGTCAGGTTGGTAGGAATTCTTCTGAAACATCAGATCATGTCTCTTTTATCTGTTTCGTGCAAATGTGCCCTTTTGATAGAGTGGTTTTCAATGCTTTTAAGCATAATGAGACTTTAGAGCCAACTAGCATCTAACTGTTTTTACATGTTTACAAGCAGAGACTTCTCCAGAAAAAGTCCTGAAGTGGCCAGATAGACTTGCCATTCTAATTGGTGTGGCTAAGGCAGTGCATTTTCTGCATACCGGGGTGATTCCGGGTACTTTCAGCAATCGACTGAAGACAAACAACATACTGTTTGATGAGCATCGAATTGCGAAATTGAGTGATTATGGAATGACTATCATCACAGAAGAAATCGAAAGACTTGATGTAAGATGTTGTGCTATGAATTTTGACCTGTAAACTTTTATCATTAGTTCTGAGTTATCGTTCTTACACATCTCTTCTCGGGGTTGTAGGCTAAGGGAGAGGGCACTAAGTTCTGGTATGCTTCTTCCGTCCTAAGCATCTTATCTTATAAGACCTGTGTAGAAAGCAATGATAGCCATGTTTGATGCATAAAGACATTAAGAAGTTTATTCTGGCTGTGAAATTAACTGCAGATTCTGCTACTTATCATTTGGAGATAACCAATTCAAGAGTTTACATTTCTTATGATTCTTGAGTTATAACCAATTCAAGACTTTACATTTCTTATGATTCTTGAGTTGCTACTATGATGTGCTTAATCTTTTCTTCCATCTCTCCCAGTACTTACAAGATAAACTTAGAGGATGACATCTACAACTTCGGGTTTATATTACTCGAATCCCTCGTTGGACCTATCGTAACCGGAAAAGGGGAAGCATTTCTGCTAAATGAAATGGTAAGCCAAAGTTCTAATAGTTATGAATGTCCAGGCAAGTTCATTTCCAGGTTTTCAGTGTTTCAAACTGCACATTTTGTGGTGAAATTATTGCAGGCATCCTTTGGCAGCCAGGATGGACGAAGAAGAATTGTTGATCCAGTAGTTTTAACCACTTGCTCCCAGGAATCATTATCAATTGTGGTTTCTCTAACAAGTAAATGCATATCACCTGAACCATCAAATCGTCCTTCTTTTGAGGACATTCTATGGAACCTGCAATATGCTGCTCAAGTCCAGGCGACAGCTGATTCTGATCTGAAGTCAGATTCCACAAATTAGTGAGAAGCTTATGTACAGTACAGTACTACACAATAGACAAAAATCTTAAAAGAGTTAAATAGTTGTTCTGATAACCCTGTGGAGAAGGCATTGTAAAGACACAAGTAGGTATTCTGTAGCGATCTTTATTGAACTCACTTTACATAGTTCTATTTTTTTTTTCTGTATCTCATATATTTACTCCTTCGCCATTAAAGATCTCCAATTTGTTGTTTAGTGTAATTTGCCTAAATATATTTGATTTTTTCCAGCAATTTTTAACATTTATACTACAAAATTATTAATTTAAGTCAAATTTAATAAATTTAGTTCAAATTTAAAAATTAAATTATATCTTTATATAAATAATATTTAATTTTATATACATGTAATGTTTATGTAATATTAAAAATTTCTTAAAAATAAAATTTCCTGAATCAAAAGATTCATGCTTTTACTCTAAAAAGTCGAACTTTACTGCTTAAAAACCATTTTAAGATTGATGGTGAAATTGGAGCTCATCCCAGAAAACTTAGTAACATAACAAAGACTTGTCGGTGGAATCTAAGCCAACCAAGCTAGAAAACGACACCCTGAGTCCCATACACACGCGCTATCAGTAACCGTGAAATCCTCACCGACAATGTATGGAGGGAAGAGTCGCTAAACACTCCTGTTGCGCGTGGGGTATTATTGCTCATTAATTACCGTTCATCATTGTTCAAGTCTGCCACGAGACTTTCCTCAAAACAAAGAGCAAACAGAAAAAGAAGACGAAGAAGAAGAATCCTTGTTCCTACAAAACGGTGAAATCCCATTTGTTAAATAAACCTTACTTCATATATAAGTCTTATTCTGTTCTTTTTATGTTTATATTTTCATTACCGGACGTTGTTCTTTCTCAGTGGCTTGCAGCTGCCTCTACCCTCTCACACTCTCAAATAGTGCAGAAGAGTGAAGAGACATTTTTTTGTTCACTTGTTTGTCAAGCAGAGCTAAATGTGATGTATATAGTCCTCAAAATTTACTTCCTTTGGTTGTTCTAGGTGGTCTTTGTTAAGTGGATGGTCTGACAGCGTTTGCTTTTGGTGTTTGTGCTTTCTCTATGAGCTCAAAGATTGAAACTTTAGCTGTTTTGAGAGTCTTTTGTTGGGTTGGTTTAATGAGGGGATCTTGTGGGTAGCGTGCATTTATATGTACTTGGATTGTTAAGATGCACTCATCCAAAATGCGGTTTCTGAGCTAACTTAAGGCTGTGGTTTTCGTAGATTTGATGTTTGATTCTTGTATGTTTTGTTTGAAGTAGCTTTTTGTGCTTTCTCAAAGCTTAAAGGTTAATCCTTTCCATCTTTTTGCCGTATTCACTCTTACAGGTGTATGTACTTAATAGTAGGTCCTGAACCAGATATTTTGCATGTTGTTGGTTATAATTCGATACTAGTTGCTTTCATTGTGTGCAATCATTTATTGTGTGCTATTTTCTTCTTTTTGCTTCTATCTCATTCTTGTCTGGATTACTTTCAATTTTTGGATGTATAAACTATGTTCTTTGCTGTAGAAAAGCTGAGATTTCTGTTTCAGAAAAAGATTAGTAGTCAAATGGAAGATTAGGTTCTCACACATTGAAACAGTTCGTTGTTCTTATTTAGTGTTAGTATTGGATCTTGTTTTATGTTCCTCGTACTTAGTATTCTGCCTTAAGTTCTTACAGGTTTCTTTCTGGAACGTAGGAATTCAGAGATTTTGTTGCTTAATGTTGATTAGCAGATAAAGGTGGTGCTTACATTGACATAGTGAAGGTGTCATTGAAAAATGGTTCTTGGTCCCGGTGCAAAGGGCAGGAAGAGAGGCTCAGTTCAAGTGAATTATTTGATTCATATTCAAGAGATTAAGCCTTGGCCCCCATCTCAATCACTCAAATCTCTACGCTCAGTTCTGATTCAATGGGAAAGTGGTGGTCGTTACTCTGGATCTACAAACACTGTTGTTCCTTCTCCTGGATCCATCGCTGGTGACGGGAAGATTGAGTTTAATGAATCCTTTAAATTGCCCGTGACTTTGACAAGGAAAATTCCTGCCAAAGGCAAGGGTGGTGAAGCTTTCCAGAAGAATGTTGTAGAATTCAACTTATGTGAACCTCGAAGGGATAAAACGCAATTATTGGCAACTGGTATCATAGATTTGGCAGATTATGGCATTATCAAAGAGACTATGAGCATTAGCGTTCCAATGAACAGCAATAGGAGCTTTAGGAACTCATCTGAGCCAATGCTATACTTTAATGTTCAGCGGGTTGATAAGGGTCATGCTGGCCCTTCCCTGAAGGACAATCTGGCAAAAGTAGGTTCACTTGACAAGAATGGAGGAGAATTAGTTTCAACTTTGATGAACGAAGAACATGTCGAGGAAGCTGAGGTTTCCTCATTCACTGATGATGATGTTTCATCACACTCATCTTTGACTAATGGAAGTTTGCCCTCCCAAAATGCAGAGGTAATTAATGCTATTAATAATGTCATTTTCTTTTTTAATCTTTCTATTCAGTGATGTTACTTATCTGACGTTAGTTTCACATGGCTAATTTGGCTCCTATCAACTTGTGCTGCATTGCTGTTGAAATGATATTTTTCAGTTCATGTGAACCTTGCTCAAATTGATGGATAAGTTGTTACATGCATTATATTCATCTCTGTCACTACTCAATATTTTTGGTTGATAATTTCATTGTTGGGGCTATAAATAGAAACAACCTCTTGTGGATCTGTGACAATGCCTAATAATTCCTTTGCTTGGCATCATAAAGCTACCCTTCTTGTGACGTGCAGAATGGTCTAGACAGTTTGCTACAGAAAAAAGGAAGAGTTAGCAAGGATCATAACATAGGTCAAAAACTTGGATGTGAAGAAAACCTTGCACCACCAGAAAATTCTGATGAAGGTTCATGTGCTGTTTCTCTCTGAATTTATGTTCTGATTTTTGGCTCACAGTAAACATTAGTGCTTCTGTCTTGAACTCCCCTGACTGTAGTTCACTGTTAATCCAAAACTATGATGCAGTTCAATGTGTTCATTCTTCTTCCTCACACTATACTTATGAAGATACAAGGGAGGAGGACAATACAAGCACGATAGATGGAAGACATCTAGATTTGGAACTGGAGGCTCAAGAAAAGGTTCCTAGCTTCAAACGCATTACTGAATTCAATGCTGAACACAACAGTAAGCATAATACATCAGGTTATTTTTCAGATGAGTATGAAAATCCTTTGAAGGCAAGCAAGCATAGTTCTATAAGTTTTGATCTTCCAGTAAATGAAAAAGATCGTGGCAAATATCAGGGTGCTGAAAATTGTTCTTTGGAGGATAATACTGAGGGAAGTACACCTGTTTATTCCACTAAGAACATGATTGAAAAGGAACATTGGGAGAATGAAAACAAAACTCCAGATTTGGAAGAGGAAAAGGTTTCTTTGGATAATGAACCTGTGCATAACTTTGCTCAAGTTTCTACCATATATGATGGCTCAATCGAGAGTGACTCACAATCTTCCATAACAGTAGCTGGAATGAAGGAGAATCACCCCAAAATCGATAGATTAAAGCATGTAAAATCTGTTAGATCACCATCAGATTCTGTCAGGAGCAGCGGAATTATTAGCAGAAAGCAGCACAATGAAGTCAAGGAAGTTACTGCCACAGCAGATGCTGACAATAGTGCAAGGAATGCTATACTTAATGACCCAAAAAATGCAAAGGTTTATCCAATGAATACCACAAGTACCCATATGGAAGACAGAATCCAGCAACTGGAAAACAAAATAAAGATGCTTGAGGGAGAGTTGAGAGAAACTGCTGCTATTGAGGCTGCTCTTTACTCGATTGCTGCTGAGCATGGAAGTTCCATGAGTAAGGTTCATGCTCCAGCTAGGCGCCTCTCCAGACTTTATCTTCATGCTTGTAGAGAAGATTCTCAAATCAGACAAGCTAGTGCTGCTAGAAGTGCTGTATCAGGACTGGTTCTAGTTGCCAAAGCATGTGGAAACCATGTCCCTAGGTATTCTAAAATCTTATGTTTTCAGTCATTTCATTTTCGTGTTTTAAGTTTGCAAAATCGGTTAAAAGAAGTACTTAGATCTGTGATTAAGTAGTTTTAGGTAGATTTCTAGCCTTGTGGTTGGAAGCTCAAAGAATTTATACCTTACTTTCATCTTGTGAAATTACAAAAAAACGATAGACTAACATATTATTGAGGACTCATGTTTCTGGACTTGCAATTATAGGTTGACATTTTGGTTATCGAACTGTGTTGTTATGAGAGCAATTATTTGTCAAGGAATCAGTGATCAAGAGCTAAAGCTTCCTGCAACACCATACATGGATAAAAATGTTGGTGCAGAAGGAAAGAGTGTTAAATCAACTTCTTTAAAATGGAAGACTTCAGCCAGCCAAACGAACAAGGATGATTCTTATGGAGATTTTGTTGATTGGGAGGACCCTCATAAACTTGTGTCATGCCTTGAAAGAGTTGAGGCTTGGATCTTCACTCGAATTGTTGAATCCATCTGGTGGCAGGTCCTATTTTCTTTTCTTCATCCACTCTTTTTATTGTTAATGATTTAAATCACCAACTTGTATCTTACTTTTGAAGGAAACTTAATGACTGATTTTATGTTCCTATTGTCTCTCCAGACTCTTGCGCCAAACATGCAATCTGCTGCTACAATGAACAATCTAGGAAGAACATCCAATCCAGGTGATGAAGACCAAGTAAACTTTTCACAAGACCTTTGGGAAAAGGCTTTCAAGGATGCCTGTGAAAGACTTTGTCCTGTTCGAGCTGGAGGGCATGAGTGTGGCTGCTTGCTAGTTCTAGCCAGACTGGTAAACAACTAAATTAGTTGTAGCTATGATCAGTTTACTGATGAGTTGCTTGGTTATCTAATGATATCACCCTAATGGCTACCGTTTTTCATGTTAATCTTTGTGTAGATAATGGATCAATGCATGGCTAGGTTAGATGTGGCAATGTTCAATGCCATTCTCCGGGAATCGGCTGATACCATCCCAACAGATCCGGTGTCTGACCCCATTAGTGATCCAAAGGTTCTTCCCATCCCAGCTGGAAGATCAAGTTTTGGAGCTGGTGCTCAGCTGAAGAATGCGGTGAGGAATGAATACTTAATAAGACAGCTTACCTTAGTATTCATTGATTTTGCATCACAAGCTGCTGCATTTATGATATTTCAATTTGTTAGTGAGGATGCATTCTGATACCTATCAGGACCTGCAAACGCATTTTCCGTTTTATCCTTGTTGCATTCTACACTTAAATTTTTTGTCTAACTTGCAACTGAGGTATGGTGAGATTTTTTTTAGGTTTTCGAATGATAATCTGGTCCTAATGTGGGTTCATTAATCAAGTAATCATCTGCCCTTATCTTTTTCTCAAAGCAGATTGGAAGCTGGTCAAGATGGCTGACTGACGTATTTGGTATGGATGATGATGGCTTAGTTGACAAGGAAAAAGATGAGGATAATGAGAGTGAAGACACATCTTTCAAATCTTTTCATCTCCTAAATGCTTTGAGTGACCTGATGATGCTTCCGAAAGATATGCTCTTAAGTAAATCCGTCAGGGAAGAGGTTTTTGAAACTGGCTCCAGCTCTCTTAGTCAATCTTAATTTGATATCAAAGAATGTTGCAAGCTTTATTTACAAAGCCAGATTTCTTTTTACCTTTTGGTTTCAAGGTATGCCCGCAATTTGGTGCACAAGTAATCAAGAGAGTTCTTGATACTTTCGTCACAGATGACTTCTGTCCTGACCCTATTCCTGATATTGTGCTTGAAGCCCTGGACTCTGTGGTCAGTCACATTCCTTGTCTACCAGCTTATTTTACTTATGTAAGCTATAATTTCCTTAACCTGTGTCTGTATAAATTGGGTTTTCCATCAATTGTCTTGTTCTTGTTTCAATATAGGATACTCCGGATGCGGCGGAGGATTTCATCACAACCATTCCGTGCACCGCAGCTCCATCAATATACTTGCCACCTTCAGCTACTTCAATTGCTGCAACTATTGGAGAGTCTGGAGGTCAACATCAGTTGAGAAGAAGTGGATCTTCAGTTGCTAGAAAGTCGTATACCAGCGACGATGAGCTTGACGAATTAGATTCCCCTTTGACTTCAATTTTCAACAACTCCCAGCCTGCAAAGCTCAAATGGAAATCCAAGGAAATCGGATATCAGAATGCGATTAGATATGAGCTTCTCAGAGAGATATGGACGAAGAGTGAGTAGTCCTATATATGTGCAAATGTACTTGTACATTGTGGAGTTGTGAATCTGTACTCAAATTTTGGTGCTTTATCTTCTCTTGTACAAAAGGCAAGTCTTGTAACTTTAGGGAGCAACCCTCTGTTTGAAGTATAAGTCCATTATCAGGATGTCAAATGGATCAGTAACCGTGTCATTAAGGTGTCAAGGGGTAGAAGATGATGCTGGGCTAAGCAACTAATTGGGCTGAATCCACAGCTAAAATGACATGATTTTCTTAAGTTGTTTTGGTCAACCGAACTGGTTCAAGTAAAACTATCATTTTGAATCGAATTGATTCGAGCTGGACTAAACAGACCTTCTAGAGTTCAAATCCGGCCCTAAACTTGGTAAATTCAAATTTTTGCGTAGGGTATGGACAGCCATTGCCGCAAAAATTGTTTCCTTTGATGAAAAAAAGGAACTGAAAAACTCATATAGCTGTCATACATTCCATTCCAGTGTTCTTTGCTCTTAAAATTATCCTATGAACACACATACTTCCGTTGCATCTAACTCACAACTAAAACTCAAAACATCGAACGATTCAAAATTGCCAAGGAAGCCCAACACTCTCCTCACTTATATATATATTTACTGCCATGACTGCAACTAAACTAAGGCAATCACCAGTTACCAACAAAGAAACAGATCAAGCAGCCAGCTTTGGAGAAGAACTAATAGCATTAATATGCTTCAAGCGTAGTGCTGCCAACAAGCCCTGCCAGGTTTCTGCAGGTGTACCCTTCATTTGAAAGTCCAGAAGTTTCTTTTGTTTCCTGTAGTAATCTTCCAATGCCTTGCCCTGATGGATAACAAATTGTCAGCTATATCTCTCCTACAAGCCAAAACTTGCCAATTCCAAGGGCGATGATGAATCAGGAAATAGGGGTCAAAGGTAATAAACACAATTCAAGTGCTTAAAAGTTTGAAATAAGGCGGACAAGAAATAATTTAACAGGGTCATGAAGTTAAACCAAAAAGATAAACAACCACAGTAATGAAACTGACAACAGCTGATTTGAGCAAAGATAAAGAATAGAATTCTTAGAACCTGTTCTGCATAAATCCGGAACTTTTCCTTCAAAGCAGCCCCTGCATCAGCAGCAATAGAGGCACCTCCTGAACTACCCATGCTAAGGAAATTCCTGCTCGCCATTTGCTCCTCACCACACTTAAAATTCACAACCAGATCAATATCCGTAATTTGATCAAGGATCTCCTGCAAGAAAATAAATAGTGACAACGTCAATGTCATTCCGTGTTACAATAACAATCTACACGCATGATGATCCATGAGAAAAGTATGAGTGTTACAGCTTGGACTCTAGTACGGGGAATGCCATCCAAAATGAAGCCAGTTTCACCCTTGCGGTATCCTTCTTCAAGCCTCTTTGAGAGCAACCCAAATATTACATCTTCAGGCACTAGCTTTCCTTCATTGACGGCCTTCGTAATCTAAACCCGAAAAGAGTTTAAAACAAATCAACCCAACAAAACATTTCACACGATCTGAATATATTCAATCAGAACGTTTTAAAAAGCAAAAACAGGAACACAAAGATTGCAACTTTAAGAAAAATCCAAAACCAAATTGAAGAAAAAGAACAAAAAGGAACCTCTTTGTACACAGATGAATGAGGGTTAAGCTCTTGTCGAAGAAGGGTACTCATGGAAATGTGAGGAACTTCAAGAAGCGTAGAGAGCTTCTCAGCGTACACGTGCTTTCTAGCTCCAGGTTCACCGATCAACACCCACTGCACTCCCCTTACCCATTTCGATCCCGCCGCCGATTCAAGGCTGGCCTGC
>JANZLC010000201.1:3077064-3088278 GCA_026413385.1 Erythroxylum gracilipes
TGGATTGTTTGCTTTTTCTTTTTTCTGTTGTTGGGTGTGTTTGTTTCCTGAGAAAATTTTGGAAAATGTTGATTCTTAATTGAGGTGAGACGGCTTATGAAGCGGATTGTGTAGTGAAGCAGGAACTGGGGTTTTCGGGGATTATGTATTTTATGCTTGTTAGAATTTAAATTGAGAGGAAACTGCGAAAAGATTTAGTTTGTATTTAATAGAATTTTGTTGCTAATACCTCTTCGCAACAGGCTGGTGGGTTACGGTTTATTTATGTTAATTGGCTGTACCTGTTCCCCATGCAATGCTCGTTGGTTCCCTGGAAATTTAGCATAGGAAGCAAAGAATCTTTTCTCTAGTTCCGTTTGGAATCATGTTTTGTTAATGCTTTTGAATGAGAAATGCTTGCTGTGTTACTTGTTTTGAATTGAAACCTTGGTTTACCGTTAGAGAATAACCAATGTCGATTGGGTTTAGATTCTGCAAATGCAAAGGTTTGGACATTATGATAAGTCCGTATTCTTTGTTCAACTGATAGAACAGCTCTTTGATTTTATCTGATACAGGACTGCTCTTGTAAACACAATTGCTTTATCTGTTTATCATACTTATTCTGGTGGATCCCTAATGAATGAGTCTTGGTCATCATGTTTTGTTCCTGAAGCCTACTGTCCTCAAATTTCATGACTCATCTTTTGATTTTTCATGTTTTCCGCCAACATTGACCAAGTAGTTTCTTTCTTCAAGCTTCTGCACTGAACTTAACCAGCCTTTGTTCATCACAGCAAAAAAGTTTTTTCCCAGATAATAAATGCTTAACTTCCAAAACTTATGCAGTAACTACAAAGCTGCAAGAGATTATGTATACCTGAAGTTGATCAGGCTTATGTGAAACCTAAGCCGTGTCAAATGTTCGATCTGCTGATTATTACTGAAGCTTGGTCATAAAGTTATCAGACATGTCTAAACCTTAATCAGCTACTTGAATGTATAAAAGAAAACTCCTGCACTGATGTGTCTGCAAGTTGATTGAACTTGATTCAGAAATATTTTGTTGTTTGTAACTTTTCCATTACAAAGAAACCGTGACTAGGATTATTAATCATCCCAATTCATAATCATATAATTGGCTAAGAATTCATCATGATGTAGTAATGATTAGCTATGAGTTTATCCATTTCTGTTTCTTAAACATAACTACAAACCAGGAAAGACCACCGTTTAACATGATGACAACGTTAGCTTGGTTTCAACGTAAAGATTTCCCAAGACCCTTAACCAACTATTGTTTTGCTTTGCTGGCAATCAAAGCACAAGCATGCTTTAAGCTTCTTGAAGAATTACCTTCGTTGTTTTGTTTCACATTCTACAAGAAATGTCCATTATAGGTTTATGTGGGACATTCAGACTTTTGGATTAACAAAGCAGCAACTCCTTAAAAGTATGTTGCTTTTTAGGGAAAATCCTGTGCAGTTTATGATTTATGTTTTGAGAATGTGCGATTATCATCTGGGTCAGGGATATTATAGGTTAGATCTTCATACGATAGCTGGAGCAATTATGAAATAGTGATATGAACAGCAGAAACCATTTTGTAGTTCTGTCAACTATAAATAACACCAAGGATGTTAATAAAAGGAATCAATAAAGAAAAAGAGAGAGAATTAAAGATGGAATACAAAGTTGTGGTGACGTTGGCTTTTGTTGTTTTCATGGCAAAGGAAGCCATAGCAGCTCAACATACTGTTGGAGGAAGCCAGGGTTGGGATGAATCTGCAGACTTCAAGTCATGGGCTTCTGCTCAGAAGTTTAAGGTTGGAGATCAACTTGGTAAGTTCCTTTCATCTTCTTTGATCACCAAACCTGACATTACGGATTTTGATAGAATGAAAAGCTTGATCCTTTCCTTTCATGGTGGACAGTTTTCAAGTACACTCCAGGGCTACACAGCGTGGTTGAGCTTGCGGGTGAGACTGCTTACAAGAACTGTGACCTGGGTACTGCGTTAGACTCCACTAACACAGGCAATGATGTAGTGAAATTGAACAAACCGGGCACTCGTTACTTCGCCTGCGGTACACTAGGCCACTGTGATCAAGGCATGAAAGTAAAGATTACTACAGTATCAGGGACTGCCCCATCTACACCTGCCTCCTCTTCCACTACAGCTTCTTCTTCCTCAGGAACTTCCCTCAAGATCAGTGCTTTTACCACCTTTGTTTTGCTTCTTGCCAAGAGTTTGATTCATGTACTATGAATTTCATAAACTATTATAATTTTGTACGAGTGATTGGATGATGGGTTAAATTAGAGTAATTGATTCTTTGTTGGATGTGTAGATTTGGGAGATTTGGTAAGAAAATAATCATATTATGTTTTTTTTCTTAATTATGTTATTATTTTACAACACCACTTGAACTATTGGTCACATAAATAGAACATGTGTACAATCATTTCTATAAAAGAACATCTCTATTAACATTAACAAAGCTTGCTTTATATTAATCATGAGATTAATGAGTTTAATTCAACTTAAATTTCGAATCAAATTCTGAGTATAAATTGAGAGCGAACTTCGAATTAGAATCGAAAATAATCTTGACATCAAAATTATTAAAAATAACTATGAGTATCAATTCTTTCTTTTTATTATTCTACCAAAAATAATATTCACATTTCATTCTTTTCTCTTTACATAAAAAATGAAAGAATAATTATGAAAAATGATTTTAAAAATTAAAAAAATCAGAAAGCTTTAAACATAAAAATAAATAGCATCACAAAATCCAAACTTTGTTTTAAAAAATAAATTAATCTGGAAAAAAGAAATAGAACAATAAATAAAAAAAGAGATAAAAAAAAAGTAGTTGTCCACAAGAAATTCCTGTCTTGTTCACTGTGTAGACTCCACCCCTAAACCTGGTGAAAACAGAGCATAACAGAGAGAGCAAAATACAGAAAAGTTGAAAACTTTACTGTCAGACAGACAACGGAAACCATGCCGGAGGAGACCAATTCTATAGACTATGTAATGGAGAAGGCTTCTGGTCCCCACTTCTCCGGCCTCCGCTTGGACGGTCTCATGTCTTCGTCCGCCGCCACTTCTCCCGCCGCTTCCTCTTCCTCTGTTTCTGACTCTGCTTTGACTACTAAGCAGCCTTTTGTCATCGGTTTTTTCTTCTCCTCCTTCTTCACTCAGTGTGTGCTGTTTTTGTTTCTTAATTTTGATGCTTTTTATTTTTTAAGCGTATATGCTTAGATGACCACTTGCTGGTTTTAATTTTCTGAAAAGCGGCCGATCTCGTATAGAAAAGTTGTGATCTTTGTTTCTAAAATGGATTTTTTTTTTCTGTTCTAATTGTTTTAGTTATCATGTTTTTCTTACAATATGATGCAAGTTTTGTTGTCCCTGATTTGCCGGTCTTCGGTTTTGTGGTTCAGGAGTATCTGGAGGTACGGCTTCTGGTAAGACTACTGTGTGTGACATGATTATTCAACAGCTTCATGATCACCGAGTTGTGCTTGTCAATCAGGTCTACTTACTGACTATGACTTTCTTGTTACTTTTCCTACCCCTTTTTCAATTTTTGTGAAATGTGTTCTTTAACTGTTTGATTAGCTGACTTTGGCGGTATTATTCCTTTTGTAGGATTCATTTTATCGTGGTTTGACACCTGAGGAACTGGAGCGCGTGCATGAGTATAATTTTGATCATCCTGGTAATCATGCATATGATTAAAGTTATGAAACCCGAGAATTGTTTGTATTTGGGTTTTCGAAGTTCTTTCTTTTGCCAAGCTTTCTATGCGTATTGGTTGATGTTGGCATTTCTTCTAGATGCTTTTGACACAGAGCAGCTGCTGGACTGCGTTAAGAAGTTGAAAGTGGGACAACCTTATCAAATTCCAATTTATGATTTCAAAACACATCAACGATGTTCAGATAGCTTCAGGCAGGTTTGTACTTATTTTAAAACATATTTTTTCCTAGAATGGCTTCCATTTTGTAAATGGGTTGTCATCTTTGGTAACGAGATTGTAATCTGGAGAAAATTCTTCCTTTTACTTAAGTTACCTTAACTCTGCCCTTTAAGTGGACATTATGATACATTAATCAGGTAAACGCTTCTGATGTGATTATCTTAGAAGGTATTCTGGTTTTCCATGATCAACGAGTCCGGAACTTAATGAATATGAAGATTTTTGTAGACACAGGTTTGTTTCCCCTTCACTTAGTTCCACGTGATGGATATTGCACATATCTGTCATTTTGAACGTTAAATTAGCTTTGGTATCAGTTAAGTAATTATATTCTCGCGTTTTATGCCTTAAATGCATCCTTGTGCATTACATTTTAATTTGGAACTTTATCTAAAATGTAACTTTTTAAGTATTTTATTTCTTGTTTTCTCTTTATCTCCATTGTTTGCCTCATTGGCTCTCATAGAGTGTAATTAATTTTTGCTAGATGCTGATGTAAGGCTTGCTCGTAGAATAAGGCGTGACACGGTTGAACGGGGTAGGGATATAAACTCTGTTCTTGAACAGGTAACTGACCTTTGGTTTACAAATTTTTGTTGTATTTGACGAGTCTCGTTCATAAGACTCAATCTATTTGGACTCAAAGCATCATTCATTGTGCAGTATGCTAAATTTGTGAAGCCTGCTTTTGATGACTTTGTTCTACCATCCAAGAAGTATGCTGATGTAATTATACCACGTGGTGGTGACAATCATGTAGCAATCGATTTGATAGTGCAACATATCCACACAAAGCTTGGCCAACATGATCTCTGCAAAATATACCCCAATGTGAATGTTATTCAATCAACATTCCAGGTATGCCTCTTGTTTACTGCTCATTACTTTAATATAATCACTTGAATGAATATGGGAAAAAATTTGCAAAATATGAGGATGGTTTGAATTGGCATTGTAATGTCATGTAACAAAATACATCTACTGGAAGGTCTCCTTTGTTCTGCAATTTGATTTGCAATTGGGGAATGTTTTGCTTCACATACATGTGAAACTTGTGCTGCAGATAAGAGGTATGCATACATTGATTCGAGATCGGGACATATCTAAGCACGATTTTGTATTCTATTCAGATCGTCTAATTCGTCTGGTATTTTCTCTACATAGCTGATAATTGGTACTGAGAACATCGTTATTCTTAAAGAACAGATAAATGATTGTTGCAATTGAGTTTCACTTTCAGGTTGTAGAGCATGGTCTTGGCCATTTGCCATTCACAGAAAAGCAAGTTATTACTCCTACAGGTATGTCAGTGAAAATATCTTGTGAAGCTTTGAACTATTTAGTCCTTTCTATGCGTATATTAATGTTCTCTTTTGGTACATTGGAATTAAATGTATAAAATCATTCCTCGCCATGTATACCTTCAAGATTTGAACCTAATAAATGAGAATGTACTCATACTTCCATGCTATCAGACCAACCCTGATGGTTTTATTCTTTTTTACTACACTTTTTCTCTCTTTTTTCCTTGCTTTTAACTGTTGTCTTTCTCCTATATCATGATCATCTTCATCTTCTCTCGTTTTTTCTCTATCTCTTTTCTTTTTTTGTTGTCCGGGCATTGTAGGGATATAGAAGGGGGAGGGTGATGGTGAAGCTATGTTGCGCCAATGCAACACCTTTCCTGCCACTTAGTTATTGTAATTAATCAAACTATGCTTCCTTATCACAAAACTGGCACTTGTAATTGCAGTAAAGTAATCTGACATTCAGACCTTGAGAACTATCTAATTTGAATAGATGGAATGTGTAGTTCTTTAACTGCTTTTCCTATCTTCAGCAAGTTTTGAATGATAGTTTTACTTTACTTCAGGATCAGTTTACACTGGAGTTGACTTTTGTAAGAAACTTTGTGGGGTCTCCATTGTTCGAAGGTGAGCTTTAAGTCAGGTACTGGCTTCTGTATTTCTATCCATCTGCGGACCACACTTTCTATCTTGCAAGATGAAGCTGTGATCAATTTCAGATAGCTGAAGAGGCATTTTAGGGCTTCTAACTTGAGCATTAATGCTAACAAAATGGTCCTGTTGCCATTTATAGTGGAGAAAGCATGGAAAATGCGTTGCGTGCTTGCTGCAAAGGAATAAAAATTGGGAAAATTCTAATCCACCGGGATGGTGATAATGGGAAACAGGTAATTTAGTTTGTAATTGAAAAGATTGAACTAGGACTTAGCTTTGCCCTGCTGGTATTATATGCCATGATAGTTCTTCTTGATAATTAGTTTTCTGTTCCCAATTTATGCAGCTTATATATGAGAAGCTTCCCAAGGATATTTCTGAGCGCCATGTCTTGCTTCTGGATCCTGTTCTTGCAACTGGTACTTTGCATGCACTTGAAATTTACATGCACTTTGGTTTAAATTGGATACTGTGATCATTCATATTTGTTGTCACCATAAAAGTGAGCCCTTATGTGAGATAGTTTAGCTTCAATCAAGTATTAACTTTATTCATCTTGTGCGATGACTGATACGATGATTACTGTTCACAGCCTTCAATCAAGTATTAACTTTATTCATCTTGTGAGATGACTGATACGATGATTACTGTTCACGTTCCTGTGCTACTATCACTATGTTTTCCTAGGTATATAATTTCTATGACAATATGATTTTCCTTGTAGGTAACTCCGCCAACCAAGCTATTGAACTACTAGTACAGAAGGGAGTTCCTGAATCACACATTATATTCCTAAACTTAATATCAGTGAGTCTTGATCCTTTTTTTACGTATATTTCTCCTGTTAAAGTGCTTGCAACGATTGACACAGTTCATATTGAAATGTCAGGCCCCTGAGGGAATTCACTGTGTTTGCAAAAGGTTCCCCTCCCTGAAAATTGTGACTTCAGAGATTGATGTTTCACTCAATAAAGAATTCCGGGTTATACCCGGAATGGGTGAATTTGGTGATCGGTACTTTGGCACTGATGATTAGTTAACTACCAGTGGGCATAGAGAGATTATGACCTAGCATGTGTTCCTCCACAACTCATGATGGGGGCGACTGCAAGCATTTATAATTTTACTACTGTAATTGGGATTTATTCAAAAGTTGCATCTTGTTTGATCTGAAGTGAAACAAGATTTCTGATGTATCCTTCCTATCCTAACTGTTCGTAAAGCTATGAATAAGAAATGCCTTTTTTAATAGCTGATAGTATTGAAACGTGGTATCGACTTGTTTTTCTCTTTTGATCATAAACTTATGAACTTAATTTACAACTCTTCAGTGGCAATATTTCTGAGTTCCGGTGGTTTGTGTTCCCAAGGACTTGGAACTCGTTGCAACCAGCTTGTACACTGATAAGAGTTAGAATGCCATTAGTTTACGGTAGGCGTAAGAAGAAGTTGGAGAATCCTAGCATGTGAATGAGTTTGTTATAAATAGGAGATAGGTGTCATCTAATAATTGGGGTAGGATGAGATAAAAAGAGGGGAATAACATGTAAGAGGGGTATGTGTGAATTATGAGAGCATTGTTTGAGAGGTACAGCCCCTCGTAGGCTGATCCTTATTTCGGTTGTAATAGCATATTATTATAGAACATCAATATATAATACTGAATCAATGAGATTGTTTTGATTTATCTGATTCGTTTATTCTAGTAATATAATCATGCCGGACCAACTTCTATCAATTGGTATCAGAGCACGATTTTGGAATCATTAGATTAAGTTCATTCGATAGTGGATGGTAGTGACTCGAAGGATGGAGAAATTTGACTTGATTGAAAAGAGTGAAGCGAACTTGGCAGAGATGATGGAGAGAAATGATGAGAAAATCCGACGGTTCGAAGAAGCATTGTTGGAAATGATGCCAACACATCAAAGGAAAAGGAGTGAAGTCGTCCAAAGGAAAATCAGTAGTGGAGACTGCTGATGAAAATGAAGGGAACGGTGTGGGTGAGTCAGCAGAAACAAAACAGGGGAGTAATACTAAAACAGAGGAGTTGGGAGGTTTGAAGCTAGAGAGGAAGGGAGAGCTTACGAGGAGAGGGGAAGAAGGTTAGAGATTCCGATTTTTTTGTGGGGAGGATGCGTATGGATGGTTGAATAGAATAGAAAGGTATTTTCAATTTAATGGAGTAGTCGACAGGGACAAAAGGGACGCAGTGGTAGTGGCGATAGACGGCAAGGCGTTGGTGTGGTTCATTAGTAGGAAGCGCGATATGCAGGAGCTGATTGGAAAGAGTTTAAATATGCGGTGATTAAGTGATTTCAACCCACATTAGCCGAAAACCCCTATGAACTTTTGTTTGGGTTGCAACAGACTTCGACGGTAATGGATTATCGCAAAAACTTTGAGTTGCTGATAGGGCCCCTGCGGCATATTGATGAAGAGATTCTTACGGGGTTATTTCTTAACGGATTAAAGACTGAAATCTGAGTTGAACTTAAGTTGCATCATGTGGGGTATCTAAGTGAATTAATGGACATGGCGCTACTAGTAGAGGAAAGAAATTGTTTCGTGAAACATGGCAGTGTGAGCCCCATGCAGCGACATGCAATTAATAAACCAGCCTAGTTCAATCGATCCACCACCGTGGAGTACCAACCCCGACCTCCAGCTACTGCAAAAACAAAGGAGAATGCAGTAGTGCACAACACAACCACACCACAGAGAGAAGGGACTGGTGGGGCTCGGAGACGCAATTTTCGACAACTTCCACCCGAAATGATTAAGGAGAGATATGAGATGGGGTTATGCTTTTATTGTGATGAGCAATTCAGTCCCAGTCATGTTTGCATAAATAAACACTTTCGGGTCTACATCGTGGAGGAAGGAGGAGAGAATGAGATACCGGAGGAAGTGTTCATAAATGCTGAAAGTGACGACAGTGAAGGTAAACCATTACAATTGAATATTATGAGTGTGATGGGGTTGACTACGAAGAGATCATTCAAAGTATAGGGAGATTTGAAGGGAAGAAAGGTGGTAATATTACTGGATTGTGGGGCCTCTACTAATTTTACTTCAAAGTCAGTAGTAAAGGACCTGTCCCTACACGTGTTAGACACTCCAGAATTCTTAGTACAGGTGGGAGATGGACATAAAATTAGAGGGAAAGGTGTTTATGAAAAGTTATAAGTGGAGACGCAAGGAGTATATATAAAAGGGCACTTCTTTCTGTTTGCTTTGGGAGTAGTAGAAGTGGTGTTGGGACTGGACTGGCTTGAAGGATTGGGCGACATACGAGCTAATTTTAAGGAGTTGACGTTAAAATGGATGGAAGGAGATAAGCAATTCAGTTTGAGAGGAGAACCAACATTGATGAAGTCGGTGGCCACATTAAAATCACTTTACAAATTGATGAAAGGAGGAGAAGGTTATCTAGTCAGTGTGACAAAAATATAACCGCAAGAGGCAACCATGTAAAGGACAGCGAAACTCAAGAAATTGTTAGCTAAATTTACAGATGTATTATCCCCACCCACAATGCTGCCTCCTTAAAGGAGTCACGACCACGCAATCACACTAAAACCAGGAGCTAACATACCAACAGTAAGACCCTATAGATATCCCCGTTATCAGAAGAATGAAATAGAAAAGATAGTGGGGAAATTACTTGCTGCTGGGGTTATACGACCCAGTGTAAGTTCCTTTTCCAGCCCAGTGAATTTAGTGAGAAAAAAGATAGAGGATGGAGATTTTGTGTAGATTTTAGGATATTGAACAAAGTGACGGTAGCGTATAAATTTCTAATACCGACAATTGACGAATTGTTAGATGAATTGGGAGGGGCCAAGGTGTTTTCGAAGCTAGATTTTAAGAGTGGCTACCATCAAATCAGAGACCCAGAAGAGGACATACACAAAACCGCCTTCTGATCACACGAAGGACGTTATGAATGACTGGTGATGCCTTTCGGGTTATCCAATGCCCCTTCCACCTTCCAATCATTGATGAATGAGGTATTTCGTTCCCACGTACGCAAATCTGTACTAGTTTTCTTTGATGATATTCTTATATATAGTCCAGATTTTGAGCGACATTTGAAAGATTTGAGGGTTGTCTTATTGATACTCCGAAGCTATAAGTTGTATGTCAACGAAAAAAAGTGTAACTTTGCCAAAGAATAATTAAAATATTTGGGGCATGTAATTTCGGGGCGGGGTGTAGAAGCTGACCCATCGCAAATTGAAGAGGTTGCGAACTGGCCAATACCGAAGGACGTAAAGGTTGTCCAGAGGTTCTTAGAGTTCACAGGGTACTATCGACGGTTTGTTCGAGACTATGGCAAGATAGCCAAATCTCTCACACAATTACTTAAGAAAGAAGTGTATCAGTGGAACATGGAGACTTAACAAGCTTTTGAATCCCTTAAGTCGACATTGGTAAATCTTCTAATCTTCTTACTATAGTTGTTCCTGATTTTTCTAAAGCATGTATTATAGAGACTGATGCATCAGGAAAGGGGTTAGGGGTAGTACTCATGCAGGAAGGAAGACCTTTAGCTTATCTCAGCTAGGCATTACCTCCGCAAGCACTCTCCAAGTCAGTTTATGAAAGGAGCTGATGGCAGTAGTGATGGCGGTTTAGAAATGGAGACACTATCTATTGGGGCGACGTTTCAGCATCTGCACTAACCAAAAAAGCCTGAAATATTTGACAGATTAGCAATTGTTGGGAGAACAACAACAAAAGTGGACAACCAAGCTGTTGGGGTATGATTTTAAGGTACAGTACAAACCAAGGAAGGAGAACGAAGCAGCTGATGCTTTATAGCATAAAATGGAATGTACTGCTATATCGACGGTGAAAATGGTGGATTTGGAAAACTTGGAAGAAGAAATTCGGGCTGATTTGAAACTTAATGCCATCATGCAAGATCTGTTAAGTGGGAGCAAAGAACACCTGGGATTTTCGATTAAGAGAGGCAGATTGTACTACAAAAATCTGGGAAGGAATGAGGAATGACAACAAAAAAAATACTTGGAGGCTTGTGAAGTGTGTCAAAGAAATAAGTACCAAGCACTATCCCCTGCTGGTTTACTACAAATGTAACGTCCCAAATTAGGGTTTAGAATAATGATTTGTTCTGTCCGAGTTGTGGGTAAATAGGCATGCCTAGAAGAGTCTGCAGCTGCTCATGGACACATTTGTGTCGAGACTTTGGTCTCTCCTGGACACTTCGGTGTCGAGACTTCGGTCTCTCCTGAGACACTTCGGTGTCGAGACTT
>JANZLC010000201.1:3088378-3105632 GCA_026413385.1 Erythroxylum gracilipes
AAATTATATTAATATTGTCCGAATCAATCCGAAGTTTCATTACACCAATGTACCCGGAAAATGCCATGAATGTATGCCAAGATCCAAATAAAAATCATAACACGTACCGAATTTCTTTACTATTCTAACTCCTAAAATGGGGCGTTACAGAATTGTTCAAGCAGGCAAACACACAGCTAAAGTTTAGCTCAACTTATCACCCTTAAACCGATGCACAGACGAAATCACCAATAGGTGTTTGGAAACATATCTCCACTGTTTCACCGGAAGTAAGCCTAGGCAATGGACTAAATGGTTGTGTTTGCCAGAATTCTAGTTCAACACCAACTATAATAGTTCTTCAAAAACTTCTCCATTTTTCACTTTATATGGTCGACCCCCACCCACATTGTTCGATTATGTAAGGGAGTTGTCGGCAGTGGAAGAAGTGGACAAACTTCTTAAGGAACGAAATAGAGTCATAACTGAATTGAAGGACAATCTATTGAAGGCCCAGAATCAGATTAAAACCCAGGCGGATAAGAAACGAAGAGATGTGGAATACATGGTAGGAGAAAAGGTGTACTTGAAGATCCAACCATACAAGCTTAGGTCCTTAGCAAGAAAGCTAAATGAGAAACTCAGCTCCCGATACTATGGACCCTTTTTGATTGATGAAAAGATTGGAACAGTGGCTTATAGACTGGAATTACCTGTATATGGTAGAGTTCACTCGATTTTTCATGTGTCATTGCTCAAGAGAGCTACTCCTAATACTGTGGAGATATAGGTCTTACCTAAGCAGTTAACAGATGAATGGGAGCTGAATTTACAACCATAAATGGTATCAGGGATCTGAAAAGATGCTAATGGGAATAAGGAGGTATTGATTCAGTGACAAGATCTATCTACATTTGAGAATTCATGAGAATCATATGCTGCAATTGTAGAACATTTTCCAACCTTCCACCTTGAGGACAAGTGTGAGCTTTGAAGGGGAGTATTGATAGAGCTAGAATGTCATTAATTTACAATAGGCGTAAGAAGATGTTGGAGAATCCTAGCACATGAGTTTGCTATAAATAGGAGACAGGTGTCATCTAATAATTGGGGTAAGATGAGATATAAAAAGAGGGGAATGACATGTAAGGGAGGTATGTGTGAATTCTACAGTGAGAGTAGTGAAAGTATTGTTCAGGAGGTATGGCCCCTCATATAGGCTGATCCTTATTTCAGTTGTAATAGCATATTGCTACAGAGTATCAATATATAACACTGAATCGATGAGATTGTTTTGATCCATCTGATTCGTCTAGTAATACAATCATACCTGAGTGAGTTCTATCATACAACTCGTGATCAGCCACTTCTCTAGGTGGTATTCGTGTATTAGGATGCTATATATCTAGAAACAATAAACCACAGGTTAGAAGATTTTGAAAGATCAGGTACAATCAGATCCTGGAATATTATCTGAGATTTGTATTGCTCCTGTTGAGCTTCTTCCTCTCGTTCTACCATCAGGAATTGTGTTCCCGACAGCCATTAATGATTAACCTTGCTAACTTTGAAAAAGAAATCAGGAAACTCATAAGGACTTCTCATCTACCAATTTATCCTAAAATTGGATCTTTCCCCTAGAATTCAGCTAATGGCGCATGAAGAGGATGACAGGGTAAATACATATAACAGGGAACATCTTGTTAATTGCCTGCAACAGAAAATCTTCCATGTACGACTTGGTTGTATCATCTCTTTATTTTGGAAGGGATTAAGCATATGATTATGGGAAAAAATTGAATGGGGTTCGTGACTTCTGTATTGCATTGAATCTTTTCTATGGAACTTTAACTCAAGCCAAAACTTTCCAGGAACACGGAGAGAGAAAGAATTGCTCCAAACAACCCGCCATTATGATTTGGAGTGAAAGGAACTTAGTGAGTCTTTTCTCTGCTTTTGAATCTTGCCAGGTGAGGGAATGCAGTCAAGATGTTGTGTGCCCTCAAATCCTGTCTGGTCAGGATTCCTACCACCGGAGGGACCTAAAATTGAAGTATGCACACATTACGAGTACATTATATACGAAGTTTTAAGTTCAGACTGATCTAACAACAACTTCAGTTCGAGATTAAGAGAATTACAGACCCGAAAATAAATTGTAACTTACCCCTGCAGCTTGATATTTGGGAACTACGAGCATATGGCGGAGTCCAACTTGCCTGAATAGAACCAGAGCTTTTGCTACTGACATGCTGTCCACAACTGTGTAAGGTGTTGTGTTGGTGAGGGGATGCAAGTCAACGTACATCTCCATTTCATCTCTAGAAACGGCAACTTCTTCAAACTTTTCTTCCCTCTCAGCAAGCTCGACCCAATCAAACTTTTCTTGCACTTCCCATTCTTCAGTTCTCCTCTTCTCTTGCAGGAACCACTTCTTTTTCAGAACTTTTATGAGGTGAGCTCTTAGTATCAATCCATGGAGTTCTGTTGCCCCAATAGGCAGTCCCATTGGTGGCACCACCTCATCGTCTATAATGGGGAAGGCATTGTGAGTGGTGTTTTTCAGTACGTCTACGATACTTGACACCTTCTCCACTCCTGAAAGTGTAACAACTGGTGGCTTGGCATCAGCAAGCTCGCCAACTGTGAGAGTTCTCATCCATGGCTCTGGATTTGCATCCAAGAAAGGCAGGCCTTTCAGTTCCAATATAATTTCGTAGATGCTTGGGTTGAAACTGTCTCCTACAGTTTTAGCTATGAGTAGAACTATCATGGTCATGGGAAGTAACAGGAGGTTGTTTGTGAGCTCCAGGAAGATTACACAGAGTGAAACCGTCATTCTCATTGAACCAGCCATGAGAGAAGCTGCACCAAGAACAGCATAGAGCCCCTGATCAATGTGAGTGTAAGATCCCATTGCAATGCCAAGGAGGCGACCGTATCCTGAGCCCATAAGGATGATAGGAAGGAAGAGTCCTGAAGGTACTGCAATTCCAAAGGTAAAAACTCCTAAAACACAGTAGAGCACAAAGAAAATGAGGAGCGATGTGATCTGAAATTCTTTAGGCGTGTATGAAGAAAATATGTGTCGAACAGAATCATCATTTGTGGAAAGGAGGAGAGTGGCAAGATCATTGAAATAGCCATCAGGACAATTGAATTGCTTGAAGTTGCCTGACCGGTCATTTGTAGGACAATCCTCTGTTCCATGAGAATCACAAGCTCGACATTTTGCAATGAAAGGGAGACAGAATAGGCACACTGAAGTGAAGATTGAAACTACCAGACTTAGAAGAAGCTTATGCATTTTTCCTTTCCTGCAACACATAGGAAGAACTATTTATCAGCAAAGTCTGACATAAAATATACAGTTCCAAATCAACCTGACAGACCCTTTATATAACTTGATTGAAAAATTATCAATTTAGGTCTTCCAATTTACGCCTGCCGAAATGTGAATTGTTTCACAGATGTTGAAGAAGAGAAACTCGAGTTGTGCGAATAGTTGCGTACTGGTTGATGAGACTGTATAGTCTGAGGACCTTGTGGAGGAGATGATTGTAGAGACTTCCTAAAACTCCACCAAGTATGCCAATAACGGTCACTGGGACGATATCCATCAACTGATAACTTACTGTGACAGTGCTTATGTCAAACATGATTAACCCTCCTTGACCAAAGAGGCCACACTTTCCTGATTTGCAGAATTCTATAAAACCCCTGAGGACAACCACCACAATTGCTGTACTGAAAAAAGTTCTCCAGAGGAGTGCACTTCTCCACCATGTTGCTACCTCTTCAAGAGAGAACAGTACACCACCAACTGGGGCACGGAAGGCTGCACAAACGCCTGCGGAAGCACCGCAAGTGATTATGTCTCTGCGGTCCCTGTCGTTGTTAAAATAGCGAAGCCATCGCCATTTGAGACGGTAATTGTCAGGCCCTCCTTGGCCTAGCAAGGAAGCGATGCAGCTGCCAATGTGAACCAAAGGTCCTTCCTTTCCTAAATCTAAGCCAGCAGAGACAGCTCCAATGCTCCCAAATATCTGCAATGCAAGGACAGGGTCTCAGTCTGCTTTGCTGAAACCACAACAACTTTAAGATTTGTACACTACATTGTTATTGATCGTTTGAAGTCACAGGGATTTAATGATCCAGTGAAACTGATGAAGGAAAGTAAAACAAAATGTGTGAATCATGGTCATTGAAAGATTTTCTGAGATCGTTTCTGATTAACGGTATCAGCCCCATGCTTTATAACTGAAGCAGGTCACAAGAAGAAACTGTTTTGAGCTTGGAATACAATTTCCAGAAATGATCGAACTGCTTATTGAATCTATTACCAGCTTAGTATGGATAAAGAAATATAAAGAACTCTGAAACTAATTACCTTAACAATCAATGTCGAAGCACCATACATGTTAGGAGTATCAACTCCATTCAAATAAGCCTTAATTTCAGGTATACCCGGTCCTGCGGCTGTGGGAGCAAAATATACACATAAAAGAGCAGCAAATACGGTTAAAGCGAGATTAGCCCCTACGAAAAAGGCTAACCCTGTCAAGTACCTGCATCGCCAAGATCATACAAAGTCTGTTGATCAAAGATAACCATGAGGATTAAAGCAAACAGGTGTCTATGTATGTTGAGAAGGGAGGATGATCTCACAAACCTCTCGTTTCTTATCAACTTAACGACAGCAAGAAGCTTATACCCTGCAATGTTCTCAATTGCAACATTGATGAGTGTGGCTATTAATCCTGTCAAAAGTCCTACAAGAAAAGCCAGAGTCCATTTCAAGAAAATGTATTGCAGAACTTGGACTTTGGACCTTCTCCTCCAATCATGTTTGAAGAGATCATTCTCGTTAATCCTGCACCGAATCCACGTCAACTCAGAGATCATATTCGAGTACGAATGTTATGCAGGAAATGCAAAAAAGAGAGAAGGTTGCTTAGTTGATACTCATAATCCAAGCTTTCTACGTGGGAGACTATGGCCCCAACAACGGCAAGTGGACTAGAAGACAGAGTAGTTCTGTTTCTCTTGAGAAGTGGCAGCTGTAATGTATTGCCTTCTGGGTCTCTTTCTTCTTCACCAGCTTCCGTGTTACGGGTTGTGCTTGCTTCTGCCAAATGGTTCGACTCTTCCTCCATTTAAAACAACCACAAAAAGTTGCAGAGACACAGCCTGGAAAGCTCTTCGCCGCTGCTACTTTATTTTCTTTTGGATAGGGATCAGATCACCAAACTGAAATCCACCATGTAGAGAAGAAATCGTTACTTTGACTTGGGGAAGTTGCTTATTTCAACACAATTATAAGACATTGGAAATCATTTCCTTGACTTGGGAAAGTTGCTTACGTGATTTGTTTCAACACAATTATAAGATATTGTTTGGTTGTAATGTGCGAAAGGGGGCTTAGTTCAAATAAGTCCGTAAAAATAGATATAACAAAATAGATATAATTATTATAATTATAATAATTGATTCAAATAAAGAAATAATTATTATTATTATTATTATTGGTAATAGTTGGTTTGTAAGAGATATTATAATTAATTAATTATAAAATAAATTATATTTTAATTATTATTATTATTATTATTATTATTATTATTATTATTATTATTATTATTATTATTCTAATCAATGAATATTTTAATTAATGAATACACACATTTCTTACTAGACAGACCAATGTTCTTGCGTATACATGGAAAGAACCACAGTCAAACCTTTTTCTCCAAGAAGATTGGGTCTGAAGATGATGAAAAGGGCACTGATTTGCTCATGGCTTTGGAAGTTTGGTAATAAATTGCGGAATGAATCATGATAATCTAATAATGAGGATAAAAATTTGTGACAATCTATTAATTTACTTTTCTTTGTTAATTTTTATTATAATTAAGGGTGGTTGAATTAGTAGGGTAGAAAGATATGAATCAAAAAGTTCTGTATTTGATTTTCTTTATTTACATTCTTTTGATCGAAGCTGTCATATAGGACTTGTTTAATAAGGAGTATTTGATTAATCCGAAAGTTTACTCAGTATGTATCTAAAAGGTACCAAATATTAATTCCTCTTTTTTTTAAGTTAACATAATATTTTTTATTTTAAAAAATTAACATACCACTCATTTTTTTGCACATTTCTTAAATTATATTGTTACTAATTACTAATTACAATTTTCAATTAATTTTTTTAAAAGCTGGCCTTGTGCTGAAGAATAAACTAATTCGTATCCTATTATATTAATTTGTAATGGCGAAAGAAGATTGGAAAGGAAGATCTCATTTTTCTGATTATAATTTTTTATTATGTTATATTAAATTTTATAAAACATTTTTTAAATAAATAAATATATATATAATTTAATAAAATTGATTAAAATAAAATAATTGAAATTAAAATTTTGACGTGCATTATTAGAGTTGCTTATTGATACTCTCTGACTGACAGATAAAACCCATCTAATCTTCCCAACCCACAAGTGCACACGCGTGTAGATCTTGTTGATTAGGTGAACTCCATGAACGGTCACAAATAAACGTCTCTTCAGGTAACTGAAAGGCCGCTTCTTTGAGCCTGAGTGATTGTGACTGGACTTAGCCACGTGTACCGTATTGCATGAGATCCATGTGCGTTTGACCTTCGAAGCTGAACCTACAGATCGTGATAATGTGGATAAAGTAAAGATAATATAAAATATTTAATTTTAATATCGCCAATAATTATTTTACGTCTGTTAAATTTAATTCAAACATTTCGCAGTCAACCAAATTTTTAAAAAAGAATATTTTCTATATATTATTTATTTATTTATTTAATGGTGGCTCTGTGCAAGCTTTTTTTTTTAATACAAGGAAAAGAAACAAAATTACATGGTAGGGAAGCTAACCTTTGTCATATCTTTTAGGAGGATAGTGATGGCAATAGGATTCGGTTTGGGTATTACTCAATTCATATTTATGTTTATTTTTTATGACTCAACCTATATTTATATCCATATCTATCAATTTTTATAATTTACTACCCATGTTCAAATTAATTGGATTGTTCAGGTTTTTGGATATCCATTGGGTTGTATATCACGTAAAAATATAATTTCTAAATAGAAAATATAAAGAGCATATTTTTACGAACGTTTCAAATCAAAATTACTTTAATAATAATAAGTCAAGATTTTGATTTGTATGTCTTAAAAAACTATAAAATTAGAATAATAAAAATCATAATATCTAGTGCAAAGACAATATATATTTTTCACAATTAAGAACTGGAACAAAGATTGAAATGCCCAAAATTTCAAATTGTCTTTTTGTGAACTCCACAATATTCAAAACTCTATCTTCGTATCATTTGCATTATTATCATCCTATAAGAAAATAAAATATGATGAAAAAGATGAGAACTGAGGAGTAAAATAGGGATTTTAAAACTGTTTCTTCTTAGAAAATGTTAATATTTTATTATATTTAATCATAAATATTCAAGAAAAACAGAAAATAGAGTTAATAAAAAACTGATAGGATATGGGTATTTATCGGTTCGAGTTATCGCTAGACCCATATTTAAATCCATATCTACATTCATTTTTTAGCATCCATTTAAAATATATTTTTTAATCTTCATGTCTATTTTTTGGGTCAGGTAGTGCGGATATTAATCGAGTTGAAAACTCACTACCATCCCTACACCTTAAAGGTGCACTAACAAAAGTAGTGAGCCTGAGATCCAAGTTAACAGCAAGGTTGGCAAGTCAATCAGCACATCAATTTCCTTCTCTATACGTGTGACATGAAAGAATGATCCGATTGCGAGTAAGTAGTTCATGGATGCCCATTACAAATGGGTTGAGTGATGTAGTCCAGTTCATGGATGCCCAGTACAAGTGGGTTGAGTGATGTAGTCCGATGTGAAGTGTTAGACAGTAGGTTCTTAACTGTGAGAGAGTCCAACTCAAATATCCCTCGCCAAAAACCAAAAATCCAGGCTAAGTTTAGACCTGAATAGACTTTTTAGAGTTTCGTCAAAAACACTGACCAATATTCTGGCAAGCTATTTTGCTTCCGAAGAAAAGCAGAACTCTCCCAATCTTTCCAAAAGGGGTACAAAAGTTCTGTTCACAACAACAGTGGCACCATTTTTGACAGATGAGGAAGGTCGTTGCTCCTAAACAGTAAAGCATTAGCTCCATTGTCAACATCTCTTTGATGGGATGTCAACCAACAAGAATTGCAGTTGGTACATGATAGGGTGGAGAAATCTTTGAAGGATTGCCCTACCAATTTAAGTCATTCAATGATTGGGAATAGATCGGTATCTTAATTTAAAATTAATTAATAAAATTTTAAAGAATAAATCTAACATGTTTGATTATCCCAATTGTTTTTAAGACAATGCCGGTTTTAGTTTAATTATCTAAAATAATTTTATTTTAATTTATAACTTTTAAAGCTTCAAATTAAAAAAAATTATTAATTACAAATGTTTACAAAAATCGGAAAACCAATTGTCATAAAATCTGTTTAAAATTAAATAAATTTTAAAATTTAATTCAAAGAGACTATTTTTATACATAAAAAATTAAAATTTAAATAAAAAAGACTGTTAAATGAAAATTAATTAATTACAGATACTTACAAAAATTGGATTGAAAGTTAAACCAATTGTCACAAAATCAGTTTAAAATTAAATAAATTTTAAAATTTTAAAATATAATTAAAAGATACTATTTTTACACATAATTTTTTTTAAATTTTAATTAAAAACTGTTAAATGAAAATTAATTAATTAATTTTGATTTATATAATTTATTAATTTACTAAATTGATTGATTAAGTAATTTAATATAATTCTTAATTATATTAAAATAATATTAATTCCTATTTGAAATTTTGAATCGAACAAACGATAAACGCCAGATTACAAGAAAACGACAAAATTGGTGGCGGTTTCATTACGAGCATGACTATAGAACAAAAGCACTTTCGAGACGTCGCAAAGCATGATGTTACAGACCTACGTGTCAGTTCCCAAGAGAGAAAACTTCATAAATTAATACAAAATATATTATAAGTGAATATTTCTATAATTCATTAATTTGTACTTTTCCGTCTAAACACAATAGATTAAGGGCGTGTTTGGTAATAAAAATTTTAATGAATATAATCAAAATTTTGTTCTTATTTTTTAAAAAATTAAAAATTTAATTAAAAATTATTAATTGAAAATTAATTGATTTATTTTATTTAAAAAATTATTAATTTATAAAAACTGACGAATTAATTAATAAACTAATCAGTTTTTAATAATAAAAATTATTAAAGTAAATAAAGCTGAAAAGTTAAAAATTAAACTAGAAATTAAACGATCCAAAACTTTTACCATTGAACTAGTTGAGTTTTTGAATCTTTAAAATTTAAGCTAATTAAGTTATCAAAAGATCAATTTAATTTGTTCCAAATAATTCGGTTCATTTAAATTAGTATTTAATTTCGATTTAAACTGTATGGCTATGTCCTGGGTTGGATGTTGTTGGAAACAAAACGTACAGGGATAACCGTACGGTCCCGTTTGGTTGGCGAAAAAGTAAAGTGAATTTGGAATATGATTTATTAGAAAATAAATATATCGAAAGTAAATATATTCATATGTTTGGATACTTATAAGAATTCTAATCAGAAAGTTCGTTGGATTCTGATTATAGTGTTTGGTATGCAACAGTATTTTATTGAATGTAACTTAATTCTGACTTGTGTTTCTAATTATATCCTTACAAACCGAATAAAAATTGAAATCGTTAAATAAGAAAAATATGAACATGAAGATTATCGATTGAAACTTTTGAGCAAAAAAATTCAAAATCTTATTAACAGGAGAACAATAAGAATAATTGAAGACAGTAGTATGAATACCAGTATGTACCGGACCAAAACTGGTACGAAATAAAGGGTGGGTCATACCGAGTTTAAATACAGGTTGGTACTGGCCTATTTTAAAATAATACCGGTCGGTATTCAAAATATTGGCCAAATACCGGTCGATATCGAAAATTTTAAAAAATATGATGACTTTTTTTAAAAAAAATTTGAAAATTTCCTCCCTCCCTCTTATCTCTCATTCCCCCTTTTTTTCAAAGTTTTTTTAATTATTTATTTTATTTATTTCTACTTTTTTTTTGGAATTTTACTTTTATAATTATTGTGATTTTTAATTTTTGTTTTTAAAATAATAATAAATATTATTTTACTAATAATAATTATAAATTAAATAAAACTTAAAAATATACTATTTTATTTAAATTTATTTTAAAATTTTATATAATATTTATTAATAAAATATTTTATTTTTAAAATAAATAATTTAAAATTATTATTTATAAACTAATATTTATTTTATATATTTTTAATTAGTAAATCAATTCGATATTAAGTCTGGTACGATATTCGTAACACTGGTTGAAGAGGAGGTAGGGTTTTATAAAAGAGTTGTCGTAGAGTTGAGAGAAAAGGAATGGTTAAATTGGCTAGTGTATTTTCTAAATTAAATTCATGAGGGAAGTAATCTAAAATTCTAAATATCAAGGGGCTACTGGGATTTATAATCCAAATAAAGTGATACTACTTTTTCTAGATTGGGAAAGTTTTTACTTTCCTAAGTACTCAAAATAATGAACCAAACATGATAATGTAAATTTTAAGAAAAAGATTGGTAAATCACGTAAAACAACCCCTGTAATATACTTGATTATTCATCTTAGCCCCTGTGTTTTTAATTCGTTTACCTTAGCCCCTGTGTTTTTTATTCTCATTCAAGATACTCCAATTGGGTATTTTCGGACAAATTTACCCTTAGATTTTTTTAATCTCTTGATTCCAAGGGCAAATTTGTCCGAAAATACCCAATTAGGGTATTTTGAATGAGAATAAAAAATACAGGAGCTAAAGTGAACGAATTAAAAACACAAGGGTTAAGATGAATAATCAAGTATATCACAGGGACTCTTTTATGTGATTTGCCAAAAAGATTACTTTCTCAAATAAAAATTTGTGCCAACCAAACAAGGCCTAACAGGTAATTTGAATCCCAATTTATTGGGTATCTAATGGGAACAAACTACTCGCTGTTAAGAAACGAACTTACTGTTAATCCTGTTTATCCAGTTAACTTTTTCTCATTCTTTGGTAAACTTATTTAGCTTTACACCTTAAGTATGTGATATATTATTTGAAAGACTCTACTTTGTCGCAGGATGCAGATCTTATGTGGCTGAGAAACCTCTTTTTTTTAGACGCAGGAACTTGTAGTTGTTATCTTTTAGATACGTATTGAATAAGCCTTCGGATTTACGCAATAGTCTATAAATCACGTTAACTAAGTACTTCGTACTAGTCAAGCCTTGTACGACAAGCTCAATCGAAAAAATATAAGTAAAGAGCTTCGAACGTAAAATCTTTTGGTCTTATACTCTCCACTTTACCAACTCGACCATCCCCTAAGGGACCTAAAAAACTCTTTTCACCTTTGATCGAATTAAGGGTCGACATAGTTGTAATGCAAGGAGTAATGACAAATGTTTTTGATTTAGTTGAGTCATGAAAATTTTGAATTAGTTAATTTTTTTGTTCAATTTTTAGTTTTTTAATTCGATTCAATTCATTTTAATAATCTTATTATTAAAAACTAATTAATTTATTAATTAATCAATCAATTTTTATAAATGGTCGATTTTTATATTTCAAATAAATTGATTAATTTTTATTTAATAATCTTTTTTAATTAAACGTCTGATTCTTTAATAGATAAGTACAATCTCTTATAATTATATTCTTATATTTTATTTAATCTTTAATTGATTTCATTACCGTCTTATATCGGTTGAACCTTTTAAACCTTAAACATTTTGTCTTCCTATTTAACTTTTAGTTCAATTTTTAAAATATTGAGATTAAGATTTCTCATGAAATTTTAGTTTGTCAATTTGAAAATATATCAAACTCAAATTTAAACACAAGGAAATGAATTTGATTTTTTGAATTTAGTTTTAGATGAGATAACTAATTAAACAATGTTTAATTTTTTGTAATTTTTCCAATTTAGAGTCAAAAATTTTGAAATTGTTAGTTTAGTAAGTAATCTTTTAAAATTTGTATAAATTAGATCAAAAAATTATTTTACTTTTTGCTGATTTGGTGTGACTATCAAATATCAAATAAAATTTTAATTATTAGTTACGCGAGCAAAAATAACATTTTAATATGACTTGTACAAATTTTAAAATGTTAATTACTAAAATGAAATGTTCAAAAAGTTTAGCTTTAGATTGAAATAATTAAAAACAATTAAATACTTTTAAATCCATTATCTCATTTTTTTAATTGATTCGGATCAAAATTATTATCTCCAAATCAAAATTATTATCTCCAAATTTAACAATTGTTAAAATTCTTATACATAACACGAACTTTGATTGACATGATCAACCACAAATGCCCAGAAAAACAATTTAAATTTCCTACGCGAGAATGACAAAGAACTCATGAAACCACTTGACATCACCAACCAGGAACTGAAAATCAAAAGCTGGAAATCGAAAAGAATAAACACAAAGGAAGAAGCAAGATGAGAGCAATTAACATTCATGCAACTATTTACATTAGTTTAGAGTTCAGACAAGTATCCAACATTCGATGTGCATACGACACAACAATCAAGAAAGATTTGCCCCTGTGACGCTAAAAAATCAAAAAATCAGAAACTATAATTAACTAAATATTTTTCAAAGCATATTATTAATTGTCAAATTCTTTGTTAGTTTCAAAAGAGACGATTGTTTGTCGGATACAAAAGTATTTTACATAACACAATTGTCGGAGTTGTCACATTCAAAAATATATATAGCTAAAAACTTTACACAATTAAATTATTAGCCTTACCTATTATCCACTATGTCAATCACTTACAATAAGGTTATCAACAATCATTGGATCTCCTAAAAAATAATAATAAGGGGTGAGTTAACAATTCAGGAAGGATAATCGACCTTATCCTTAAAACCAAATAACTCAATAATTATTTATAAAACTTAGTTGACCGATTAAATCATACATAATACGTATCTAAACAACAGTTCTCAATATAATCTAAACAGTTAACAAACATCTCAAAATTTTCACCAAGTGATGATTACACAAATATTAATTTCAACTGTTATTTATGTTTTATTCCAATATTTAATTGAATTGTCTGGGCCCAGTTTAACCTAGTAGGCGTACATCCAATGATCCACCGGCTCATCTCACCATAATCTCTCATTAGTAAAAACGTAATTAAATGTGTAAATATCAACACAGGGTACCTCAATTTCTCAATTTCTCTTGGTATTGAGGTACTACTCCAGTACTTAGTCATCGACACAGAATATTTCCAAGATTCAGGATATTCCGACACTATTCTGATGCCTGGTCATTGGCACAGGACATCCCCGAGACTCATAATGCTCCGGTATTTGCTCTATGGACAGATACCTAGCCATCACCCCACTCATATCGACACAATCTATCCATCTAAAACCATCGAATATAGCCTATCCTAGGCAAGCCACCGATTCTTGATTTTTGCCAATTATTCACAACTTATTATCCACTAGTCTTTATTTAATTAACACATTTTTTGTCAACTTAACAAGCAACGCAGCTCAGAAAACATTGTAAAATATAATAATAAAACACCTTACACTATATTAATTACTTGATAATTAAAGTAAATATAATTCATATATGTAATTATTAATCATTAATTTAATTATGACTAATTCAAAATATAATTTATTCATAACAAAATTGTACTTAATTTTAAGAGTAAAGTATAAGGTTATCCTTACCTCTGTTCGAACTCAACTAATTGACAGTCTAAATTACTCTTTAATCGGATCTTTGGATTTAAAATTTACAAAATTTTATTAGACTAATTTACAAAAAATTTCTAACCCAATTACGCTTAATAATCCAACATTATTATCTCTTCCAATTTATTCTTAATTATAAAAATAATATCCATACTAACCTAACCCCCCATAATTAATAAAATACCCATAACTAATTAAAAGTCTCATTTTACCCTCATCCATTTCAATCAATACCAAAAATGCCCTTCTTGCAATGAAATTCTAGATTTACCCTTCACTTTTCTACATTCCCTATTTTGCCCCTACATGTAACTTAAATTTTCAAAACAATGTCATTTTCACCCTCTCCACTTCTCCCATCTCCTCTTTTTTTATAATCATTTTTGAGCTCCCTTTTCTTCATTTTTACCTCTTCATGCAACTTCAATTATTGTCCCAATCAACACAATATGCAAACCAACTATAATCTAGTGTAGGATGATCAAAATCACCGAAAAAGATATAAAAATGGTTGCTGGAATTTTACATAAATGTGAGGACTTTTGATGTTGTTAACCACCACAACTTCTTCTAAATACAAAACAAACAAAATGAGGAAACCTATAAGGAAAGTGTTACATGCAGAACAAAGTGGTGCATTTTAACACACTCACCAACTGAAAATTTAAGAGAAAATGAAGAAGGAGTTATTTTCATTGGTGTTTAAGGCATTTCCAAATCTATGTTTTTATACAAGTTAATGGTTTGTGGGTTGGGTTAGGTTATTAGGTAAGCTTTTAATTTAATGAATGGGTTTACATGTCCTTCTTTTGCCTATCTCATTCACAACACAAATGCTCTTAAATTAAGTTTCTCGGTAACCATACAAATAAATATATGAGAGATGAGAAACAACCCTTTTACTCTTAGAGGCCTCATGAGACTTTTCGAGTCTTCTCGTCTTAAAGGTTCTCCTTCTCTTACACTACCGAACGATACCGACCTTCATCACCTATCTCCTGAATCTATTCAACAGAATCTCTTCAGCCTCGTTCTCGTTCTCATTCACAAAGACTTGCACTTATATGCCGATTGGAAGTAAAGGGTAAACATATGTGGGAAAAGACGATACTACTCAGGACAATTCAATGCTTAGACACTCTTGAGCCACCAAAGGAATCAACTTTTAATCCTTAGAGCTTTGGGTTAAGGAATGAGTTTGTGGAGAAGAAAGAGCGCGTTGAGGCAGTATGTTAAAAAATGCAATTATATTAGTGGAGCATTTAATTAAACTTGATTCATTATTTGGTTCATGTATTTTGAGATTCATTTTATTTTCTTATACATGTATCTTGCATTTACTATCTTATGTTTTCAAGAGTTGTATTGTTTTAAAGAGGTGTCTTATGTATCTATAAATATCACTTACTAGTTCATTTCCAAAATGTGGCAAGAAATCTAAATCAAGTGAGTTATTTAGATTGTTTGAGCGTTCTCCTTTATCATTTTATCTTCTTTATTTACTACAAAGTGGTATTAGAGCCATATTATTTTGAAGATGTCTAATTCTGTTATTTCAATCCCCAAACTCATAAAAGAAAATTATGATAATGGTGTGTGCGTATGAAGGTGATTCTTGGCTCTCAAGATTCATGGGAGATAGTAGAACAAGGATATGATGAACTAGAAAATGAAAGAGCTTTGAATCAATAACAAAGGAACACGTTACAAAAGAATCGTAGATTGGATCAACATGCTCTTGGCATCATTCATGCGACATTGGATGATGAAATGTTTGAAAAATCTCAAACACAACAAAATCAAAGAAAGCCTGGGTGATTCTTCAAAAAGCCCATGGAGGAGTTGACAATGTGAAGAAGATGCATCTTCAAACATTGAGAAGAGAACTTGAATTTTTACACATGAAAGAGATTGAATGCATCCATGACTATTTCGTAAGATTCTTGGCAACTACCAATCAAATGAGGAGATATGGTGAGAATTTGGAAGATGTTCGTATTGGAGACTCATGGGTCCATGCATCACATACATGACAAAGCAACAGAAGTGTTGGAATCAAAATTCCAACCTTCCGACATCCCCAAAAAATATAGAATCCATGTGCATGTATAAACAGTCTATAAGAACATGAAATTACAACATATGTACCTTACAAATACTCCTCCTTACTTGAATCTTCTCCTTGTTTAGGTTGTAGCAAACACCAAACATCTTCCCTGGCTTCTAGAGAGCACGCAAAGATGAAGAAAAATCAGTGTATAAGGGTGGTTAGAGCATCAAACAAGATGAGTTCAAGTAGATGCTCTAATGAGTGTTAGATCAATACTAAGTTACATGCAATTAATCTCATGCAATAATTGCTTAAAAATGCATGAATAAATCTCAAGATCACTCCTCTCAACTTCCAGAACTCTTTTGGACCTTTAACCTCTTTATTGAGTGTATTTTTGGGTAAAAATTTATGTCTAATAAGTGAAGAACTCACTTATGTACCACCTGTCATTAAGTCGGCCACGACATGGCTTGCTTAATTGACAGTTATGCACACTTTGTTTTTTATCTAATCTTTTATGTGTGTGATCTTTAAGTTCCCAATTATTTTGGTCACTTAAATTAGTTCTTAATTTAAGCAAATCATGAAGGTTTCATGATGCCAATTTACTGGAATGCAAGTGGATTAACACTCGAATTCTTCGATAGTTAATTATCCGACTTACGAACCTTTCCATAGTCAATTACCGTGCCATTCATCCCTTCATCATCCTATACCCCACTTGGTTCAGAGTATAGGTTATATGTCAACTCCCATTAGACTGACTATATCGGATTTAGTTCAAGTGATGTTGGTTCTTGTCCTGGGGATATCATTCCTCTATGCGTCATTGAAGACTCTTTTTATGACACATAATTGCTCTGGCCAGAGACTCCCGAGTAATGACTCCAACAAGAGGTCGTGGATATCATCTCCTTCTATCAGGAGTAGTGAATCCTTTATTGGCTACCCAATTACCTTTGAATACTAATAGTTATACCTAATCACCACCCTATGTAACATCCCGTCCCCATATTAAGGGTTAGGACCCGAGATCTTGATACATGAGAGCTCAAAGGGAAATTAAGACAATGCATTTTCTTATTCATGCATCATGTTAGCATATATGCCTATAAATATGGAATGTTTTCGTATAAAAAGTAGTACATGCATTCATTGACATTTACCTGGTATAATTGATATTTAATGTGACTGTATTGAAAATGAAGAGTGGATGGAGCAAAAAGAGTGAGCTTGGTATGAGTAGTGATAAGGAAAGATTTAGAAACAAGATTGCTAGTGATCTGGAAAAATGTTGACTGAGTATGCT
>JANZLC010000201.1:3105732-3141548 GCA_026413385.1 Erythroxylum gracilipes
GTGATTTAGGGGATGTTGGATGATCATTCAATCTTGATTTATCACAATCAGATTGATGATGCGTGTATCTCCCTTTTCCAGGCCTTGGTGTTCATGGATTTGATTCAAGCTCGTTGACACTAGTTTGATGATTTTCGGATCAGTTGTGGACACGTTTACAACACAAACTGGCTAACCTCTCAACGTATCCATTCATCTTTAGCGCATACTGCACTGGAGACAATCCCTTAACCATCTTAAAGCGGAAGAGCAAACTCGAGGTATCGAACCTTTCAGACCGAACTTGCTCATCAAATAGTTCCTTTAGATGGTCGACTATACTATGAGCATCTATAGCCTTATGCTGCTTTTGTAGTTCTGGTGACATAAAGGCCAACATAATACAGTTAGCCAGCTCACTATCATCCAGTAGCTTCTTGTAAGCTTTCTAATCCTCATTAGAAACATCGACAACAGGAGAATCAGGAAGTGGCTCATCTAGGAAATATCCTAGTTTCTCAAATTTAAGAACAATTCTCAAATTCCGTAGCCAATCTAAGAAGTTTGGTTCCGTGAGTTTGTTGGAGTCAAGTAAAGAGCGTAAGTTTACAATGGACGAATACATCGTGGTGATTCAATAACCTAGAAGAATGAGAGAAAGTGTTAGAATGTACATAAATGCATATCGATAAGGACTTTAATCATATGCATTATGGGTCCCACTATTTTATCCAAATCCATAGCCCCTCACTATGAATCTGAGAAAAATTATAATTTTCATAATGGGTCGATATCCAATATCACTAAGAATGACCTTAGGTTTGTCCAATAAGCCACCTTAGGTCAATCAGCAGGTATCATTCATACCAATTGCATTCAGTTATGTAACTATCGACTTGTGCCATCAACTGTTGATTTAGCACACTCATTGAGTTGTCAACTCTTGATGCATATACATCCTATGTATACTACCCAACTTCGCCTCTATTCACGTTGACTTTAAGTTTGCCCAACAAATCAACACTTCTAATTAGGACCAACTCATTAATTCGAAAATCTAATTTTCATAGTTTGAACATATTCATGTAGAGCAGGCTTAGGTTTGTCCAACAACCCAACACTAAAAAAATTCTGGTTCTTGCCATATCAATGGAAGGCATAAGTCCTAATATTTTGGTTGAGGATTTATTCTTAGGTCTCATCAATACTTAGATGACATTATATATATATCACATATATATTCAGATTATTGATGACTCAATTAAATTGGGCCTATGTCTATAACCACCCTTAAAATGCATCTAATGGATGTAACACATAAAGGAGGTTTAATTTAGGTTGTGTATTAACAATACATCTAAAGTTCATGATTTAATTTAACTCTTGAACCGAATCAGGTACTAGTGTTAGTCTCAACTAATTCGGATTATGAATGTGATTCGATTAGGAACCCTAAAATTCAATTATTTTAATGTCCAAATTAAACATTTTAATTCTAGTACACATGCCTTTTTCTCTTGACGGCCAAAATTATCAAGATAAATGAGTTAACCTACTACACACTAAAGAGACCGATTTGATGTTCGAAAATTTTCCGGAACCTTAATTTCAAACACATGCACTTAGCATGCTACTAGCATCAAAATAATACATTTTTTATCTCATAAAAATAGTTTTAAGGTCTCATAACTGAAACAAATACACATAAGTTATCAAACAAGTCAGCCCCATCAACTTTCCAAAAACTGACTAGTGTTGACTTTGACTTGATATATTATTGAAACAAGTTCAATTAATTCTAGAAAAATTCTAGAGTCTTATACACATTCTAAATGTGCCTAATAAAGAATTCTAGAAACTAATTCCTAGAAATTCATAAGGAAATAAGTGAAATTTACCAGCACATCATATGTACACTAACACTTGTCATACACCACCAACATGCATGTAAACACGAGAATGAATAATTAATCACTTTAAAAACAGGTGTCATACATCTCATACACGTGGCAACATCATATGTGCATGTTCATGAAGAAAATTCATAAAAATAAATTTTTAATTAAATTATTATGTAATTTATAAGCATGCATGTTCATCATATTTATAGAATTTTCCAGAACTTCATACACGCATCAGGCTAAAACTAAAATAATAATAAAATAGCAAATGACATACAATTGCATTTTCCTTTGACAAAAACATAATATAACATCTTATAAACATTTCTGTGAAGAAAATTAGACAAAAATTCTAGAATTATTACGAAAATTTCAAAATCAGCACATACATTATGTTTTCCAAAAATTCCCAAAAACTAACATATGAATAGACTAAAGATTAATTCATAATAAAAAAGAACATGACATTAAATTAAAATTTTCTTTTACAAAAACATAATATAATATCTTATAAACATTTATGTGAAAGAAAATTAGGAAAAACCAGTTTTTGACAATTTATACGAATTTTTTGAAATTAACATGCATGTCAGTCGTAACCCAACAAACAGTTTGCACATGTTCAATATATCATATTATATATACATAAATAGCTCTGATACCAGTGTTGGAGAGCCATGGGTCTATGCATCATATACATGGAAAAGTAGTAGAAGTGTCGAAATCAAAATTCTAACCCCACAACATCCCCAGAAAATCCATAATCCATGTACATGTATAAATAGTTTATAAGCACATAAAATTATAGCCTATGTACCTTACAAATACTCCTCCTTACTTAAATCTTCTCCTTGTTTGGGTTATAACAAACACCAAACACCTTCCTTGGCTTCTAGAGATCACGTAAAGATGAAAAATCAGTGTGTAAGGGTGGTTAGAGCACCAAACAAGATGAGTTCAAGTAGATGCTCTAATGAGAGTTAGATCAATACCAAATTACATGCAATTAATCTCATGCAAAAATTGCTTAAAATTGCATGAATAAATCTCAAGATCACTCCTCTTAACTTTTAAAACTCTTCAAGACCCTTAGCCTTTTTATTGAGTGTGTTTTTGGGTAAAAATTCGTGTGTACATAAGTAAAGAACTCACTTATGTATCACCTGTCATTAAGTCATTCACAATCGTGGCTTGCTTAATTGACAGCTATGCACACTTTGTTTTTCATCCAATCTTTTATAAGTGTGATCCTTAAGTTCCCAGTTATTTTGATCACTTGAATTAACTTTTAATTCGAGAAAATCATGAAGGGTTCATAATGCCAATTTACTAGAATGGAAGTGGATTAACATTCGAATTCTTTGATAGTTAATTATCCGACTTACGAACCTTTCTATAGTCAATTACTGTGCAAGTCATCCCTTCATCATCCTATATCCCACTTGGTTCAGAGTATGGGCTATGTGTCAACTTTCACTGGACTGATTATGTTAGATCTAGTCCAAGTGATGTTAGTTCTTGTCTTGGGACTCTCATTACTTTATGTGTCATTAAAGACTCTCTTCAATGACATGTAATTGCTTTGGCCAGAGACTACCGAGTAATGACCCTAACAAGAGGCAGTGGGTATCATCTCCTTCTATCAGAAGGAGTAAATCCTTTATTGGCTACCCAATTACCTTCGAATACCAATAGTTATACCCAATCACCACCCTATGAGCGACCTCATCTTGAGGCAACAAGGAATGGTGTCAAAGCACATGATCAATATCCAAGATATACTTGAGTACCACAAGTTTAAGGATATTTGCACAATTTCTATGATGAGATTAATCACTAACATTTGATAGATCATCCATAAGATAATCTCATAGCGGGTCGTTCGATGTATTTACTACTCTTAGTAAGAAACCACATGTTAACTCTAAACATCTCATGCTTGTAGTTTATGAGATCCACTACTTGATCAAATCAAGGAGTATAACATGTGCTAGTCTATCTGGATTAACAATGTCCTGTCTCATTAATCCTATGACTAGGGATAATTTAGATACTAACTTAATTGTACATGATAGGAATCTCATTATCATGAAATCATCACGATTTCCTTCATGTTATGTTTTGTATCATGGACTTCATTAATCCGATTTAAGAACAACTTCAATTCATAAATAAATGAAAAAAATTAATGAAAATTTCCTTTCACTTTATTAATCAAAATAAAGTTTCTACAAAAGTATTAAAGATGATTGCCTTTAGAGCACTACTCTAATAGTTTGTGTTGTAGAGAGAATTATTCGCACTCTTGATTCAAAATTTGACCTTTTTGCCATGGTTGTTGAACAATCTCAAGATTTGGAAGCCATGACCAGTGATGAACTATAAAGATCCTTGCAAGCTTGTGAAGAAAGATTAAAGAAGAGGGAGCCATTAGTTCAAGCCTTTCAAGCAAAGGTCTTTTTGAAAGATGAGAAGTAAGAATCCACTAGCTCATAAGGAAGAGGAAGAGGTCATAGTTAAGGCTATGAAAGAGGTAGAAATAATCATGGTCGTGGTCACGAAAGAGGCATATATCACTTTAATAGTGAAGAGTCAAACCAATAATCTCAAAACTCAAGAGGTCATAGAAGCCATTACTATAGGAGAGGAGGAGGAAGAAGGTATGACAAATCTAATATTCAATGTCATAATTGCCACAAATATGGTCATTATTCCTATGAATGTTTGAGTGCTACTAGTAACCAAGGAGAGGCTCATCTTGTGGAGATGAAAGAAGAAAAAAAAGAAGAACTACTTTTGTTATTGGCTAACAAAGGACAAGAAAATAAATTCTTATAGTATCTTGACAATGGTGCTAGCAACTATATGAGTGGAAATAAGGAGCTATTCATGGAGCTTGATGAGAAGAATAAAGGAGAAATTGTTTTAGCAATGATTTAAAAGTTTTAATTCAAGGAAAAAGTGACATTCTTGTCTTTACAAAAAATAGTGGTCATAGACTTATTTCACAAGTCTATTGTGTTCCTTATTTGAAACCAAATATCTTGAATATAGGACAATTGCTAGAAAATGGATATGATATCCATTTAAAAGATACTTGTTGCATTTTGAGAGATGAAGCACTTAACATAATAACAAAGGTGCCTATGTCAAAGAATAAAATGTTCAAGCTCAATGTCAACGTTGATCACGCAAGATGCTTGAAGACATATGTCAAAGACTTCTCTTGGCTTTGACATATGATATTGAGTCATCTAAATTTTAGAGGATTAAATTTATTAGCAAAGGAGAATATGGTGAATGGTTTGCCTCTCATTACTCAACCCAATCAATTATGTGATGGGTGTGTCATAGGAAAGCAAGAGAGAAAGCCTTTTCCAAAGGAGTCCACCACGAGAACCATCAAGCCACTTCAACTTATTTATGCCGAAATTTGTGGCCCAATTAAGCCATCTTCTTATGGTAAAGCAAACTATTTCTTACTCTTCATTGATAATTTTTCTCGCAAAAATTGGGTTGATTTGAATAGGAAGGATGAAGCTTTTAAAGTTTTCTAAAAGTTCACAGCCCAAGTTAAAAATGAGAGTGGATTTGTAATCAAATCTTTGAGGACAGATAGAGGGGGGGAGTTCATTTCCTTGGAGTTCAACAAGTTTTGTGAAGCTGAAGGCATTTCATATTCTATATAACAAAATGGAGTTATGGAATGTAAGAATAGATCTATTCTCAATATAGGAAGGAGAATGCTAAAGAGCAATAATATGCCTAAGGAGTTTTGGGCCGAAGCTGTTGCTTGCGTTGCATACTTGTCCAACTTATCCCCTACTAGAAGTGTTCATGGGATGACTCCTCAAGAAGCTTAAAGCGGTAAGAATCCAAGTGTTTCTCATTTGCGAATTTTCGAAAGCATAGCATATGCTCATGTTCCTAAAGAGATGAGATCGAAGTCAAATGATAAAAGTGAAAAGCATGTCTTCATTGACTATAACTTTAATTCTAAGGGCTATAACTTGTTTAATCCTACCAATGGGAAGATTGTAATTAATAGAGATGTTGATTTTGATGAAGAAAGTTCGTGAAAGTGGGATGTGTTTCATTTCCTATGATTGGAGATTTTGACCATGACAGGCATGAAGATATTCATACTCCTCCTCAATCACCCAATCCTAGAAGAAATGAAAGTCCTCCTCAAAACTCATCTTAGGGTCCTAGAGGAAGAAAGAGTCTACAAGATCTTTATGAGTCCACGGAGATGGTAGAAAATATAAAACTATTTTGTCTCTTTGCCAATTTTAAGCCACTGCACTTTGAAGAAGCTATACAAGAAAAGAAATGGAGATGTCCAATGGATGAAGAGATCCAAACAATTCAAAAGAATGACACATTGGAGCTTTCTACTCTTCCAAAGGGGCAAAAGGCGATTGGTGTGAGATGGGTATATAAAGTCAAAAGAAATGATCAAGGAGGAGTAGAGAGGTACAACACAAGACTTGTACCTAAAGGCTATAGTCATCAACATGGAGTAGATTGTGATGAGGTGTTTACTCCTATGGCTCGACTAGAGACAATTTGATTTATCGTTTCCTTAGCAACATAAAAGAAATGGAAGATTTATCAAATGAATGTCAAATCGATATACTTGAATGGCTACCTTGAGGAAGAGGTGCTTATCTAACAACAATTAGGGTACTTGGTGAAAGGACAAGAAGATAAAGTGTTGACGTTAAAGAAGACATTCTATGACTTGAAATAAGCTCCAAAAGCTTGGTATAGCCGCAATGATAAGTATTTCTAAAGCCAAAGATTCATCAAATGTCCCTAAGAACATTCTCTTTTTATCGAAGAAGGTGAAATCGAAGCAGTCTTCTTTTATGCCTATATGTTGATGACTTGATCTTCACGGGTAACAATTCAAAGATGCTCGAAGAGTTTAAGAAGGTGATGACTAAAGAATTTGAAATGACTAATATAAGACTTATGTCCTATTTCTTTGGTATTGAAGTGAAGCAAGATGATGATGGTATCTTTATTTTTCAAGAGGCTTATACAAGAAAATTCTTGAGAAATTTAAGATGAAGAATTGTAAGCCCATTGATACCCCAATTGATTATGCAACAAAACTGTCAAAGTTAGATGAAGGTGAAAAGGTGGATCCAACTCTTTTCAGGAGTCTTGTTGGAAGCTTGAGGTATTTAACTTAAAGAAAACTCGATATTCTCTTTGGAGTGGGGGTTATAATTCATTTTATGGAAGCTCCAACTAGTACTCATATGGCAATGGCTAAAAGGATTTTGCGATATATCAAAGGTACTATTGACTATGATTTGCACTATTCTTCTTCATCTAATTTTTAACTTGTTGGTTATAGTGATAGTGATTGGGGAGGTGATATTGATGATAGAAAGAGCATAAGCAGGTTTATATTTTTTGTGGGTGACACTGCTTTTACTTGGAGTTCTAAAAAATAACTCATTATGACTTTATCTACATGTGAAGCCGAATATGTTGCAGCTACTTCTTGTACCACACATGCAATTTGGTTAAGAAGGTTATTAAAGATGTTATATGTGACTCAAGATGGAGCTACCTCTATTTTTATGGATAACAAATATGTTATAGCATTGTCGAAGAATCCTAAGTTCCATGATTGAAGTAAGCACATAGATATAAAGTTTCATTTCATAAGGGAGTGTGTTAAAAACAAAGAAGTTGAGTTTTCTTATGTGAGAAGTGATAGTCAAGTAGCTGATGTTTTTACCAAAAGATTGAAGTTTGAAAGTTTTGCTTTGCTACTTATGGATTAGAGTTACTAAGAAAAATCAAGTTTAAGGGAGGATGTTAAAAACGTAATTATATTATTGGAGCATTTAATTAAACTTGATTCATTATTTAGTTCATATGTTTTGAAATTCATTATGTTTTTCTTATGCATATATCTTGCATTTACTATCTTATGTTTTCCAAGAGTTGTATTGTTTCAAAGAAGTGTCCTATGTATTTATAAATATCATGTATTAATTCATTTCTAAATGGAATTAGAAATCCAAATCAAGTGAGTTATTTAAATTATGTAAGTGTTCTCCTTTATCTTTTTATCTCCCTTATTTACTACACGACGGTGGGGTATTGAAGGTGACAAGAAAAACAAAGAATTGGGGAAAGAGAGAAAGTGAGGTAGCCAATGCCATGAATGGAATTAATGGAAGGTGTTGTGTGTACTTTGGGTCCTCGGCCTATATTATCATTAGCCTGGGTCTGCCTTTTAGCTTCTTTTACAGAAGTAGTTAGCCTTGACTAAAAGAGATAACCAATTCAAAGTTCCTCAAATATTTTAAAATTTTAAAGTCAAATTAAAAAAATTAATTAAGTAATTAATTTTTAAAACTTTAATAATTTAATTTAAAACATTAATTTTATTGATTTGACTGAAATATAAGTTATTATGTCAGAGATATTAATTTATATTAAATATATTATTAAATTTACAAAATACAAAGACAAATATGTCTCTAATAATATTTATTTTACTTTAAATAATTTATAGAGTAAATTAATGAATCAAACATTAGTTAATTAAATATATTTTATTAATTAATAAAATTTGATCAGATAATTATATAAATTTAAATTTAGAAAAAACTTACACAAAGTATTGCGTAAATAGCAAAATCTTGATAAATACTATAACACAAATTTAGTAAAATTTTTCATTAAAATGGATACATAAAAATTAATAAAATTTGTTATTTAAATTTTATATTGTTGAACTTATCTAATTTAAGCATCATTATTTTTGCAAAAGGAAAGCATCACATTATAACTAAAAGGTTTATTACAAAAAATCTCAAAATTTGGTCAATTTTGTAATTATAGCTCAAATTTTAAAAGTGACAATAAAATGCTCAAATTTTTAATTTTTTTCAATTCTAATTTGACGTTAGTAACTATGTTATTTTTGTTGACATGGTAATGTCATGTATCCTAATTAATAAGAGACGAAAGCAATGGTTAAGATTAAAAATCCTGATTAATTAAACAATGTCGTTTAATCACTTTAGTAGATTATGTCGTTATGTTCAAATGATCTAACCCCCTTTCTTTTTTAGTGACAATAAAATGCTCAAACTTGTAATTTTTTTATCGTGAAACACAACCCAAAAAGAAACATTATTGTTCATTATGATATGTCGGTTGCTTTCTCTGTTCTTGTTCTAAAGTTAATATGAAACCCATCTCCAATTTCTTTAGGAATATGAGGTCTCCATATCTTGTTTTTACTTGGTCACTAACAACACCAACATTGGTCTGGCTTCTTTTTGTCTCTATTCCCTATATCTATTATCACTACCTTGTATCCTCATAACAGTAGAAATTTTCACCTAATAACTAAAACATCATTCTTTAGCAATCGCTTGCTATTTTTGTGTCCAATAAAGCCCTAAAAATCACAAAAATCACAAACCTCTATCACATAGTTTTTGGGATTGAATCAACTTCTAAGTTATGGAACCGTAGGAAAAACTACATTAAACTATGGTGGAGACTAAAGGAAATGCGTGGGGTGGTGTAGTTAGATAGGCCTCTGAAGAATGACAAAGATGACAGGTTCTTACCACCAATATGATTAAATAACGACTGTGGAATAGAGAAACAATGGTGTCTACGTCTCGAAGGAGGGATTGACAGACGAATTTAGGGATTTAATCTTGTTGAAACAATGTCGTTTAGTTATATCATAAAACAATATCATTTTATTAATCTAAGTTGTTTCTGTTAATTAAGGTTGACGTGTCTTATTAATTGGAGTTCATAGACACGTGACACTGTCATATTAGCAAAGATAATTGAGTCATTAATGTTGGACTAGAATTGAAAAAATTGAAAGTTTGAGCATTTTAATGTCGCTTTTTAAAGCTTGGGCTATAATTACAAAATTGACCAAAATTTAAGATTTTTTTAATTAACCCTAAGTAAAATTATAAAAATTAGAAAGGAAAAGTTGTTTGATAAACATTTTAGAGCGTATTTTTCAAGCTTAACATAAAATAATTTAAGATTTATATAATGTTTTGAAAATTAGACCGAAAGTTAAACTGGTGAGACAAAAGTTTAACGTTTAAAAGTTTCGATTGGTATTAGATCGTCATAAAATTGGTTCAAGATTGAATAAAATTGAAAATTTTAAAATAAAATTAAAGGAGATTACCTTAATCTTATTATTACAGAAAGTCTCTTCAGCGTAAACTAGTAAAGTTTCCTCCTTTTGTTGTTATCGTTCATCGGTCTTGCTTCAAATCTCCTTTGATCTTCGCATTCTCAAGATGCTGCGTTTTCACTGGGATTTTTTGGTTTATGGATCCGTTTTCTTGTCATTGTCTGTTGGAATCTGATCTTTTTTTAGACATGTGTGTGAATGATTTCAACTTTTTGTGTCTGATTTCTGGATTTCTCCTTAATCCTGTTATTCTATGTAGCTCTCTTTCGTTTCTTTCTTTGCATGATTTTATTGCGATACTATGCAAGTGTATAGTTGGATCAAAGTCACAAGTATGAGTTTATTTTGGGTAATGTGCAAAAATTACTGGTGTTTGCGCTTCCATCACCAACGCCACTATCATTTATTGCTAGTGGGTTTCCCACCATCATCGACCCAGGTATGTGTGTTTACCGATTCCCTAACTGCTCTCTATGGTCCTTTGAGTTGAAATAAGCACCTATTATTATTATTATTATCCTTTTATTGAGTTTCTTTTTATTAGTAGTTTTATCATTATCATTATTATTATTATTAGTATTAGTATTATTAGTATTTTGGTAATTTTATTTACTTAAATATCCTTTTTTAACTGCATCACTATTTTCCTATCATATTTGCATGTGAGTCTACAGGAAACAACCTCTCTATTGTGTAGAGGTAAGGTTGCGTAGACCTCCCCAGACCTCGCTTTACTGTAGGACTTCGGACTGGGTATGACGACGACGACGACCTTAATTTAAAGTTTAATTGAAAAAAGGACTGTTAAATAAAAATTAATTAGTTTATTTTAGTTTATAAAAATCGATTAATTTACAAAAATCGATCGATTAATTATTAAACTGATCGACCTTTAATAACAAAAGTTATTTAAAATAAATCAAACATAAAAGTTAAAAACCGAATCAAAAAATTAATTAATTCAAAACTTTCACATTAAACTATTTGAAAGGTTTTTTAATCATAACATAATATAACATTCACACATATATATCTCTATAAATAGATATATACTATGAAAAAATTGAGCATATTATTGTTATAATGTTAAGATAAAACCTTACTTAAACGACGTCGCGGTTTAACCAGAACGCAGTCTTCCTGTCACGACGTGTCGTTGGATGCATCGAGGCTTGCTTAGAAGAAAGAAGAAAGATCCCAACCGAGAAGAAAACGAAGAGAGAGACAGAGAGAGGGAGAGAGAGGAACAAAAGGTCGGGCTTTTGTTTCTCCTCCGTCAGGGCAGAGGTATCGAGCTACAGAGAAAGCTTAGAGCTCTATCAAAACTCATTCTTTTTGCATTTACTCTGCGTAAGATTTTGAAATCTCAAATCCCTTTTTTTTTTTTCTCGTCTTCTTGTTTCTTTTTTTCAATTCTCATTTCTACTCCTTAGAAATTCTGAAATCCTGTATTTTGTCTGCGTTTACTTTGGTCTGTAGCGGAAAAGGGTTGCTTTTGTTCTACTTCTCTTCTCTTTCCTCTCCCTTGAAAGCTCAGTGTCCCTCACTCTTATCAAGGGCTTTGGATGCTCACCTTTCGGGATATTAGTTTGAATTGGTCGGCATTTCTTTGTGGGCGTAGCTAAAGTTTGCCTTTTGAGAATTAGTTTCTTCAGGTATTTAGTGTCTTAAAATTATTTGGTTTTAGGGTTTTGTGACAGTAGTTTTGCGTTTGCATATATATTTGAGATTTATAAGGATTGACAAATTTTTGAGTTTGTGTATTAGAAGCTCTGAAAGGTTGAATTTTGGTAGGTTGAGGTGATTTACATGCTTATGCTTACTGCTTGAACACTGAAGTCAGAGTGATAGCCATGTCCGGTAACAATAACCAACCCAAAGGACTTGGCCAATCCTCGTCACCATTTGGAAATGTGGGGATGGTCAACCCGTCAATGCCCACAAATCCATCATTTTCACAGGCACAACTAGGCAGTGGATTTCAGGGTCAGTTCCAGCTGTCCCAAGCACAGGTCAATGCACAAGCGCAGTTGAAAGCACAGCAGGCACACGCACAAGCACAAGCGGCTCATGCGGCACAAGTTCAAGCAGCACACGCACAAGCACAAGCACAAGCGGCTCATGCTGCACAAGTTCAAGCAGCACACGCACAATATCAGGCACAGTTACATGCTCAAGGTTTTTCTCTTGGCCAAGCTCAGAGTGCAGGATTAGGGAACTTGGGTTCATCTCCTCCTCCTTTTTCAACTCCGGGTAGTGCAAGTGCAAAGAGGTTTGCTCAAAAGCCCCCGGTGCGGCCTCCTGGTATTCCTATGGGAAACATGGTTTCTCCATTAAAAGCTATGGAACTCAATGCTGCTCGTAAAAAGAAGCAAAAACTTCCTGAAAGGCAGCTACAGGAAAGAGTGGCCGCAATTCTGCCGGAGTCCGCTCTGTACACACAACTGCTTGAGTTTGAGTCTCGTGTGGATGCTGCACTAGCGAGAAAGAAGGTTGACATCCAGGAGGCCCTTAAAAACCCTCCTAGCCTGCAGAAAACTCTTCGAATTTATATTTTTAACACTTTTGCAAACCAGATTAAAACCATCCCCTCTAAGCCCAATGCTGAACCACCAACTTGGACGCTGAAAATTGTTGGGAGAATTTTGGAGGATGGTGTAGATCCTGATCAACCTGGAGCTGTTCAAAAATATAACCCGTTGTACCCAAAGTTCTCATCTTTTTTCAAGAGAGTGACCATCTCGTTGGATCAGAGATTATATCCTGACAATCATGTTATTGTATGGGATCAAGCTCGATCGCCTGCACCTCATGAGGGTTTTGAGGTTAAGAGGAATGGGGATAAGGAGTTTACTGTGAGCATACGGTTGGAAATGTATTATGTGCCTGAGAAATTCAAACTTTCCCCAGCTTTGATGGAAGTTCTTGGAATTGAGGTTGATACACGTCCAAGAATAATAGCTGCAATCTGGCATTATGTGAAGGCTAGGAAGCTGCAGAACCCAGACGATCCTTCTTTCTTTAATTGTGATGCACCTCTTCAGAAGGTATTTGGGGAAGCAAAAATGAAGTTTACAATGGTTTCACAAAGGATATCACCTCATTTATTTCCACCACAACCAGTTCTCTTGGAGCATAAGATTAAACTTTCTGGGAATAGTCCAGCGGGAACAGCTTGTTATGATGTGATGGTGGACGTGCCCTTTCCGATACAGAGGGAATTGTCTGCTTTATTGGGGAATGCAGAAAAGAGCAAAGAGATTGATACTTGTGATGAAGCAATATGTAGTGCAATAAGAAAAATTCATGAACATAGGAGAAGGCGAGCATTCTTTCTGGGATTTAGTCAATCACCTGTTGAATTTATTAATGCTTTGATTGAATCTCAAAGCAGGGATTTGAAACTTGTTGCTGGAGAAGCTAGTAGAAGCGCAGAGAAAGAGCGACGTTCAGATTTCTTCAACCAACCCTGGTTAGTCCAATGCAACTTCTGACTTTTTATTGTTATATCAGATCGTTTATTTTCCATAGAGGAATGCCATATCTTTCACTGGTTAATTACACTATATTTGGGTTCATGCTTGGATTTTAGTATGAAGTGACATGTTCAATATGGTAGCCCCTCTGGAGAATGTTAATGCAGGATGAATAATAGTAGCTTTTATGCTTCATAATTCGAGTGGCCGCAGTTGTATTAACATTTTTTGTCGTTTCGACATTATAGGCTGCTAAAAATTTACTTGGCCTGAAATAGAACATGAAGGGAAAGAACATTCTCCCCCTCCCCCTTAACTTTATTTGTTTTAATGACATTCTTTTTAATTGGTACAAGAAATACCAAACTCTTATGTGGTTTCTTACGATGATTGAAACAGGGTTGAAGATGCTGTTATTCGGTACTTAAACCGGAAGCCGGCTGCAGGAGGTGATGCTTCTGGAAGCACTTGAGTTGGGGAGTTGTTGACAATGGTTAATCATAGTAACCATCTGTAAATTTGGGGGATTCTACATTGCTGGCTAGAGTACTATTACAACAAACAACCACTAACCATTTTACATGTAATGGCCATGCTTGATGCAGGAGGAATGTTGTTTTTCTTGTAAAACAACTTAAGACTTGGTGTAACTTTTTAGGCATACATGTCCTTGGTACTTCTGGCATGCTAACTGGGGAAGAACCAGATACTAATACCATAGTGTTTTTCGTTTTGTTAGCTTTGCGGCGTCGTGAGTCGAATCGAACAACTCGTCACTTGATTTTCCTTAGCTGACTTGCTAAATAACCTCGAGAGATTAGGTGATAACCTTTCTATTAGCATATGCTTTCTGAACAATTAGTTTCTAAAACTTGGAAGCCTGAGGTCACTATCTTCCATCCCCACATATTTTGGGATCAAATCTACAGATTAACCAACGTTGACTTCTTAAATTTACATGTTACTAAAAAAATTTCCATCATAAGGCACCTTCCTAGAAATTTAATCAAGCATGCATTGACTCGTTAGATTAATCACCTGGCTAGTTGCTAAATGTTTAACTATTTCCTCTTTCGAACCAAAACTCTCAACCCACCTGCCATGTGAGCTGTCAAGAGTGGCACAAACACCGGCTTACTTGAACTAACAGGTTGGAGTTCGAACTTCTCGAGTATGGAAGCCACCACATACTTCATTTGAATGAAAGCCATCTTCTTCCCCAGACACACTCTGGGCCCTGCCTGAAAAATTGGGAACTTGTAAGGACATACCTTCCTTATTACTCTTCTTTTGTCATGTTGGAGAAGCCATCTTTCCGGTTTGAACTCCGACCAATCCTTTCCCCAAAGTGCCTCCATTCTTCCCATTCCGTATGGGAAGTAAGTCACTCTATCTCCTGACCGGACTGCTGTCTTGTCAGGCAATGTATCGTCAGTCATGGCATGCTTCGAGTCCCAGACTACTGGTGGGTATAGTCTCATTGACTCACGGAGACATGCCTCCAGAAAAACCAAGTCAGCTAATGACTCGTAATCCACCATTCTTTCAATGACATGTTTTGCCTCTTTCACCACCTCTCTCTGCGCATTGGGGTGATGGCAAAGCAACCAGAACAGCCATGTCATTGCTGCTGAGGTCGTGTCTTTCCCTGCCATTATGAAGTTGATGACCAGGTCTCTGATGCTCACCTCCTTATGGCCAGCCAATATCAGCCTCGAAAGGAAATCTTCACTGTTATGTTTATGTCCTCCTCCAATTGTCTTCTTCTTGTTCGCAACTATCTCAGAAACATAACTATGAATTTGTTCAACAGCATCCTTGAGCTTTCGCTCTGATCCGATCCCAAGCCATCTCTTAATCTTCCAGGCTATGAACACAGATGCAGCTCCTCGTTTTGCGCATATCTCTGACGCCATATCAAAAGCTTTGGCAAGATCAGCGACCGGTAACGAAGGATCCAAAGAACATGGATCAGTCCCCAGAGAAACCTTGCATATTATCTTAAACGCAAGCCTTCTAAGCAACTCCTGCAAGTCCACGACATCTCCTGTTTCTGCCAGCAGCTCCAACACAGGCAACAACTGTTTTCCCACTTCCTCTTTCAATGTCAGCATGAAGTACTCTCGGATGGACTTGGCCGTGAACTCATGGCTGGCCAACTTGCGTTGTGCGCGCCAAAGCTCCCCATCCACGTTGAATATGCCATAGCCAAGAAGGTCACCAAGAACTTCAGTGAAAGGCTTTCCCTTGGGAAAGTTATTGAAGTTTGTTTTGAGCATGTACTCCACATTTTCAGGGTTAGCCGTCACAATGGTTCGACGTGCACCAAGCCGGTGTACAACAATGGTGTTGGTTGCTGATTCTTTTAGCATTTGAGTGTACCAATCTAAGAGGCGGGTTCGGTTCTGATAGTAAGAAATCAAGCATCCAATTACAGGATAACTCGGCGGCTTGTGACCTGACGAGAATCTGGGAAGTTGTGGAAATGTGGAAAGAACTGCAACGACAAGATACAGAAGTAAGACGCTTAACAGAAGGAAACACAGTAGAAGAAGATTGAGAGTGATCAGAGAAGATGTGAAACTTGCCATTGCAGTTAATTTAAGTGATGAAGGTGGTCAGCACATGATGCATAGCGTAATTTCTATATAAATAAGCTCATCCGACTATAAAATATTCAACATTAATTTTCTTTTTTTCTTAAGAAAAGTAAACCCAATACACAAATAATTATTACTCCTCAAGTGGCCTAAGGATAAGATATTTTATTCCGACCACATATTTATGTAAATCTTTATATAAATATGTGGATGAGATTCATCCACATATTTATATAAATTTTAGTCCACATAAATATATGGATGAGATTTAATATAACAAAGTTAGAACAGAGCAACTGGATTTAATGTGTGGACATAAGTATTGAATTTTTTGTGATTATTTAATACATTTTTGGTATTATATAGTAGCATTTGGTGGTTATGGGGCACAATCACGAAGGTAACATGTATTGTTTACATCCATGATATAAAAATCAGATTAAAAATTAAACCGAAAAAAATAAGTAATTTAAGGTTTAAAATATTTAATCAATATTAGACTATCATAAAGTCAGTTAGAATTAAATAAATTTGAAAATAATCAAAAAATATCCTTACTTATAAAGAAATTTAAAGTTTAATTAAAAAATAGATTGTTAAATAAAAGTTAATTGGATTATTTTAGTTTATAAAAATTTATTAATTTTTAAAAACTGATCGATTAATTAATAATCTGATTATTTTTTAACAACAAAGATTATTAAATTAAATCAAAATGAAAGTTAAAAATCAAACAAAAAAAATTGGTCGATTTAAATTTTTAACTATTAAAATAGTTGAATTGATTCAATTTTTATTGTTAAAGTAGATTAGGAAGTAGTGTAACTCGGGCCAAATCCTCTGTTTTCATAAATCAATTCTTACCTTATTCTATTAAATCCCATCCACATATTTACGTAAAACCTAAATAAATATATAAATACAGAACGTGTCATGTAGTGTAACTCTTGCTACCAACTTTTCCAAGTCAATGATTAGAATTGCAGTTAGTAAAGTTGCAATCATGAATGGTAATCCAACCCAAATCCGCTTAATGTTTATTATGAGTAGTAATAAAATGTTAACGTTTAGTTTTTAAAATATATAGATCAAAACAATATTATTGTGGTCAATTATATCAAAATCACATTGTTTTAAGCATAACATTTCAAACTTTTAAACTTTTGATCGAATAGTAGGTTAGTCCCTCAACTCTAAGTCCAACTCAAAACCTAATTTGTTGATTTTTAAATTAGATTAGGTTAAATTAAGTCGTGTCGAATCTAATCACAACTCATCTCAATCTTGAAAATAATAATTTATTAAGAATATAAATATATCAAAATTTAACCAAAATTACATCATTTTAATGATAAAAGTTGAGACTTTCGAACTTCTAAATTTTTAATCACGTTTTAAGATAATTTTTATGCATGATTTAAACTCGAGACCTAATTAAATAAAATTTGATCTGTTGACTTTAAAATTAAATCAGATCGAATTGAGTTAGACCAATTTTTTTAATCATGTTTAATTTCAAAGCATCTCAATCTTAAAATGACAATTAGTTAAGAATAAAAATACACTAAAAATTTAAAAATAATATATGCAATTAGTAACCTATGCGAGTTTTACCTAATCATCAGGGACGGAGCTATGTAGGCCCTCCCTTTCAAATTTTTTTAATAAAAAAATTACTTATATAATTACAATTTTTAAAATTATAAATATAAGTGGCCCCCCTTAAAAAAAATCTCTACCTTTAAAAATTTCGGCCCTCATAAAATTAAGTCTAGCTCCGTCCCTGCTAATCATGTATATTCCAATACACCGACCAGCTGGCTAGTCTGCTTCCTAATACATGAATCTACACGTTTTGTTGATATTGATAATCTGCTTCTTTTTGCATGTTATGTTATTCTAGATAATCGCAAGTAGCAGATTGAACAACATGTGGGGTTGCATAGTAGGAAGAAGTAAATCACAGAAAGAATAACCGACTTGAATTAACTGGCGAAACATCGTGTTAGAACCAGAAGATTTTGTGTGACCGTACACATAGATGCATAGAGGCTTTATGGACGGGTTGGAGCACCTTTTCTCGTTAGGTGTTCTAATTCTGATCCTTTTAATCTGATTTTCAAATTTATATATGTGAATGAGATTTAGGGTCTGTTTGACAATTAGTTAATAATTAATTTTATCAGCGGTAGTTATTTGTCATTAGATGTTTGTAAAATTAGTTGTTTATGTATAAAATAACTTATGAGAATATGATTTTAAAAAAAATTATAAAGATATGAATATTATATATCTTAGTATTTCGTCGAATATTTTTATAAGAATTTAAATTTTAGATATTTAATTATATAAAAATTAAGTTTATAATCTTCAAAATATAGATTAATAATCCAAAATATTATATCAATATCATAGGTATATATTATTGAACTTTTAAAAAAATTGTGTCACTTTCAAAAATTTCATATTTCATTTATCAAAGTTGAAGTAAAAGATATAGTAAGACTCTAGTCACGGAGGTGACTAATAGTCACTCGAGGGACTTATTAAATAGTAGTTACAGGCAACTTAATTAGTCACCCATTGCGTGAGTAAGACAGGTTAAAAAAGTGATACTAGATTAGAGCGTGAAAAAGACATGACCTAGAGAATAGAGAGTGAAGGACGTTATAGGAAATATTAATCAGCTCCAACTTTTATAAAATTAGCTAGTTAAGTTGAATTAGCCAATTCAACCAGCCAACAATCTAAACATTATCAATAGCTAATTGACTATCAATCAACATTTTTTGGTCAATCAATTATTTTTTAACTAATCAATCAATATTCAAACATGCCCTTAATAAAATAAGATTGTAATTGGTTATAATCATTACAAGTTTTTTATTATTAAAAAAGTATACACATATAAATGTCTTGAATAAAATTTAATAGAGAACTGGTCCCATTACAGGTTCTTTATTATTAAAAGAAATACGCACGTGCGAAAATCAAAGATACGATGAGCGGATCAGTCTTTCTCTTTCTTTTTCCCAGTTGTCATTTTTGTCTGGAAAGCAACATGTGGATGTGAACGGAGGAGATGGTCCGTACCAACTCCGATGTATATGCATATACGTTATACTTCCATCTACCGTCCTTTGTAAATCCAACCCCACCTTATCATTGAAGACTCAAGTTGAGATAAATTGGAACCAATACAAAAACCATAATTTTTCCAACAACCAATCTCATGGAGATTTTTAAATTTTTTTTAATTTAATGTCAAAATTGGGAACTCTGTTCCCTTTTGTTTAATCATCAGCATTGAATAGTTAGATAAAAGAGAACTGGAAAGAACAGAATAAAGGGAATAGAAGATTTGTTCCGTCCAAATTTTAATTTAGTAATTAATTTTTAAATTTTAACTATTTCTATTAATGTAACTAATAAATAAACATTTGGTAAACATGGTATATAAACAAAACAACAAAATTTAAAAAGTTTAAAAATTTTAGTAATAAATTTAATCTTTTTTAAAAGTTAGGCATTTTTTAATTTATTAAAAAATATTATTGCAAAAGGACAAAACACCAACCAACACCTTGAAGTGGAAATTTTAAATTAATAAAAAGATTGTAACTTGTTCACATATCATATAATTATATATTTATTGATCTCTTATGGTTATTTTAATTCATTTTGCTTTCAATAGTGTTCTTGGACCGACTTGGCATTATTAAATGAAAAGCAAATCCATTGAAGCAGATACTAAATTTCATTGATGTTGAAGTATGAACTCGAGTGTTCAGACTTAATCATAAACTAATCAAAGATTATAAGACATTTGATCTTTTGAGAGGATAAAGTATGGATTATTTTTAAGTATCTTCAAGTTGCATTTCATTTCAACTTAATACAAAGACAAGGAGCATACCAAGCCCCCGAAGAGCCGGTCGAGTTGATAAAATTAGAAGTATGAGGTCAAAAAATTTTGTATTTAAATCATCTTACCTACGCTCTCTTGATTGAGCCTGTCGTACAGAACTTGCTTAATGCAGAATACTCAGTTTGTGTGATTTGCAAGCTATTGTATCAATCCAGAGATTTACTCAATACGTATCTAAATGATATCGACTGCGATTTATTCCGTTTTCAAAAATAAAAAATAAAAAATAAAAAAGAGCATACCAAACTAACCTCACATATCCATTTCAATAATCAGTAGACTTCATAATTATCAACTACATACTACCACAAACTTTGAAGATGGTGTGGAGATTTGAACATCTATCCAGAAAGTTAGTCAAAGCTACATTTGTTTGCCAGGGAAAGAAACTAAAAGTTCAAACAGTTCAGTGAAAGAGTTACCGAGCTTTGACGCCATTTGAGATCGAACTAAATACGTACCCTTTACATATTTGAGTGACCGAGACGGACTTGAACTCGGTGCCATGAAGTGTTCAGAATCCCTCTCAAGTTCCAGATATCTTGAACATGCTCCGGTTGGACGTTTGCTGCTGAATCCACCTGTACATGATGAGAAGAAGAAACATCACGAGTTGGATAATCATAGCTTTGATGACAAGTATATGTGGGATTGCATCTCATTTCAATGCCAATAACCTAGTTATACCATGGAAAAAGTTCTAACACGTATTTATCCTGCCGGTGCTAAGTAGTTAGGAATTGGTATAACAAGTTCTTCTACTCTGTATCCATCAATCTAGTTAATTTGTTTCCATTATATCGTCATTAGCTGGCAATTTCTTGAGATCTTCGGATTGCATGTATAAAGAGGAGGAGCTCATAGTCTGTAACAACATTGGTGCATCTGGTTATTCTAAGTGCATAAAACTGTGATGGATGGATGACACTTACTGCTTTTGCCACAATTTCCGTGCTTTTTGAGAGTTCGACTGTGACCTCAAACAGCACCCAAGCCCATCTGTCACTACTGATATCATCTGCAATGTATGGAAGACCAGGTTTTTGATATCTGGAAGCTTCCACCCAGGTTTTGCCACCATCAACAGACACATCTACTCTCTCAATTCCTCGTCCACCTCCTGATGCTGCATATCCACTAACTTTAACCTGCAGAATAAATTGAAAGGAAAAGATTAAAATGGTTCTATGTCTAATCAATCACCAAAAACACCTACAGGATTTGAGGGGTATTGTGTTTCATTCCCATAAGAGAACTATAAAACAACACCATTGATCAATGAAATAATAGATGGATGATGACAACTTGCGAACATGAAGATCTCCAAGAATATAGTGATTCAAAATAAGACAAAATTTTGAATATATGTATATGTGTACGTGGACATGAAATAAAATTTACAACGGCAACAACTAACCTGTCCAGGCTTTACTGAAGCTAGATCCTCTAAAGAACAAATGGCACACTGTCAAGCAGAGAATAAAAAAAACCTCGTTTGAAAAGAAAATCAAATGAACATGAAAACCGGAAAACCTTCTTATAAGGCCTAGAGGAAATACCTGGACTGGGAAATCCATCTGTGGCTTCCTAGTGGACCAATTGATGTTATCCCAATTCACTGATGGAGGAAACATCTTGTAATCTTTTTGCATAAAGAATCCCTAAAAGCAAATTCTAACATATGATGATTGGAACGGACAAAATTTTTAAAGTTAATTTGACATAAGGCATATCATTTTTCAACCTGGCATTCTTCTGCAGTTATGTTAATATGATCCAACCATTTGACAGAACGGGCACCGATAACACCTGGGACAACCACCCTTAATGGATAACCGTGGTCCCGGTTTAGAGGCTTTGGCAAAGGTAGAAAGACAGAAGTTAATTTTTGACAGTGAATAGAAACAGCAGACTCAGTTGTATATGTTAGACACAACCAGCAGACTGTCTTAAGAGTGCATATGACATTCTGACAAAACCAAATCAGAACAAGTGCAGAAAACAATCATCCTTAAATTTTTTTGACATCTGAGAAATTCACAACTTTTGACAAGCAGTATAACTTTCATGATTTCAGTTTCTTCGTTCAAATATCCTGAAATGTGTATGCCATGAAACAGAATAACAAACATCTCAAGTCCTACGGAGAGATGAAATAATAATAAGACTAAGAATAGTAGTCACAAAATGTCCAGAAACCACATTGAGTTCTGAGTATAGACACTAATCATTCACATGGTAAGAGAAAGGCTCACAAAATCCCGTCCCTAAGAAGTTAAACTCCAAAGGAAAAGGAAGAAGACAGAAGTGCTTTCTGGATGACCATAGTCTAAATGTTGAAAAACAAAAAAAGAACATTGTTTTCCTTGTAGACTGTGTGCAAGAGGTAGGAAATGAAACTTGTTTGAACAGAAAAAAATGATCTCCATCATGAAATAATTTAGTAAACGGTAAGAAAAATAAACCTACTAAAGATCAAATTCACAGAAGCAACATCATTAACCTCTCCATTCAAAAGATAAAAAATCAACACGTACTAACCTCTCCATTCATCTCATATGCAAGCAAAACATCAGAATTAGGATTTGTGGCCTGACTAAGAGGAATTGATGCCTTGTAGGGTCCTCCATTTTCTTCCTACGCATACCAATATTCATAGTAAGAAACATATGCACAAACAATTCCAACCACAGAGGTACACCAAACAAATAAACAAGTTTCCAAGGACTATTCAAGAAATGTCAGCATTAATACCTTACACTTGTCGATGCTAACAAATTCAACATGTTTTCCACCTGCTCTTGTGGTGCTTGTCAATTTGGAAATGCCAACAAGTTCAAGAACATCAGACAATTTGGCACCACCCCAAACAGCTGAAAGGTACTCAAATAATTAGAAATGTAATATGTGAACTCTTCCTGAAAAGCTAAGGATCACTTGGTGTTCAATCATTAAAAACACCTAACAGATTACTGCTTATTGCTTTAATTATGTCTGCAATTTTATTTTTCCAAGTATCAACAATATATAGTTAGCAAATTGGACGTAAAGTCCAAACCTAAACCAGTTTGAGTTAATTGATCTTTCCACATAAAAATCAGCAAAGCATCTATGTGAACCATACCAAAAGAATAAGTACTTAAATCATCAAGGAGCATTTAAACAATAGATGTTAGAGAAGTAACAAATATATGCTTGAGTCATAATTCCAAACTCAGAATTCACAAAACAAACCATTTCCTATAGCAGAAACATCCCAGCCAACTCCTTTCACAGTTTTCACCTTGCTCATGGCAGTTCTTCTGTTACCAGCACACTGAGAATCTCGTACGAACCAAATAAAGAAAAAAATAAATCAAATAGTTTCACTAACTGAGTAATCAAGCACAGGCCAACAAATCTGCATTATTCAACATACCTGTAATGTGGCAGTGACATTATATTTTGGAAGCATCCTGTACTTACAACATAGGTAAATTCCTTAGATCGCTCTAAACTATGGAAAGGAATTTAAGAAAAACAATGTAGAAACAACTTACCTGATATCTCTCATAAGCATTTCTCTCGGATTATCGATTAGACCACGAATGGATATAGAATATCTGCTCAGGCGAACAGGTAGCAGATAAAAAATTGTTAAGGTTTAAGTAAAGCAGGAACAGAAACAAAGTGAATGCACAACCTTTCAATGTCGTCAATCACAGGGATGGGTCCATGGTTTCTCTTGTAAAACAAATCCACAGGTGTCACGTAGGACCCAATCAACGCTGAACGAGGTGGCTCGGCGTTAAAAGGTTGCTGTATAAGAGTTGAACAAACCATCCATTCAATCTCTTCAAGAATAAGCTCAAAAAATGATGAGATAGCTCCAAGTTACACCTCAAGGACATAGCACAAACAAAAGAACCAAAAGAGCATCCAGTTTTGAAATCAAAAGACAATTATGTAAAAACCTCCAACAAAAGTGTCCACCTTTGACCTCAAAAGACAATCTCTCTACAAGTAACAACAGTAAGATTTCTCACAGGAGGCATATCAAAGATAGTCACAACGTTCATGAGCATATAAACTTAAGGAAGCTCTCTTCTGAACTTTAAAATCATCAAAATCCATGTATCCTGGAATAAGAAATCCCATCGCAGAAATTTTATTTAAACACTCATCCTAGCAGGCCCAGAAAGTTGAAATTCCATACCAGCAAAAGAACAGTCTTTCACGTTGAATCTCTATGGGAGACATATCAAAGCAAACTAGAAGCCTTTGTGGGAGAGAAAAAAACAGAAAACAAAAGCACAATCGTATTGAAAGGTTTCAAAGCAAAAGAAGAAGCTTAGAGCAGAGGTAGAAGCAAAGCTGGCCTTGGCGTTGATTCGAAGAGAAGGGTGACGGGGTGGTTCTTCCGAGTAATCCGAAGGTCCTCTGATTCCAGGCATTCTCAAAGATTCTCCCTTCAAGCTTCGTGTGCTACAGCTTGTAATCTATGACAAAAGAAAGCAGACGTAAAAGAGAGAATTTTTAAGATGGGATTTTTCTTTGTGATCGGTTGATACGGTGAGTGAGGAGTGACAGCCGAAGCTAGTGGAAGGGTGCGAAGAACGCACGTGACCTGACAAATGACAAATGTTGCTATCGACCAGCCCGATCAAAAAACCTTGATTCTGGACCCACAGCCGTTGGAAAGGACGATGAGGACGTGGCACGAGAGGCTCCTTCCTCGGTTACTACGAACTGCGAGGTAATAACACCTGGCATCGTCTTCTTCTTTTAGTTCCCCTGTTATTGGTTTGGTCCTTTTTGGGATTTGCTTTCTTATCTCAAATCCATGAATACGCAAACTCATATGAGACACATTGTCATCCAGAAAAAGAACTGTGAATTGTGTTAGTTTCAACTGATTTCCCTTTTTCGCACTAAAAACCAATTTGTCCTTGCATTCTTGGAGCGTGATGCATCAAAAAGTGTTTATTTGTTCACTCATTTGACAGTATCCATCATCAAGATCTCGAAGAAAATGACATTCATTCATTTATCATTCTCAGAGACATTTTCTTGGTCCGCTTTAGAACTAACCATGCTGTTACGTGCAGGAGACCCTGCATATTTGCTTCTGACGTGGCGATGTGACCAAATAGGATTTCTTATCGTTAAGTTTTAATACGAATAGGTCAGGATTATTGAGTTTCATTAGGAAACTCATGCTTAAGTTACGGTGATTTGTTTCGATTCCATCGAATTAGGTAGTGGAGTGGTCCACTAATTTCTAGGTTGTTATTTCCTTGTAAGTTTCATTATTTCGTATTGAGAGAGTGCTATAAATTAGCAACAGACAATTTAACAAAGATCATGCTGAATTGATCAAATATAATACTCTCCTCTGTGACTTTTCTTTCTTTCCTTATCCGAAATATTCTACAAGCAATCTAGCAATTAGTATCAGAGTAGGTTACGATAGAAACTAGACCTAAGGCAATAACCGATCTTCGCAATGAAGTTACTGAGCTACTCCAAAAACAAGAGGCTGTCCTAACTCAGGTCAGTGACAATTACGATCATCTGAAGACGAAAGTGGATACTAATTATGACCAGCTTAGTGCAATGATGCAGAACCTCACAAATGAGTTCATGTCATTCAGAATGGTGGTCATACCAACCTGACAGAACTTAGGAGATAATCCTTTTTCGGGAGCTAGAATTTCAAGAACCAACCAAGACAATCTCAAATCACCTAATACAGATACTCCTAAGCATCAATCCAAGTTACAATTTCCACGCTTTGAGGGAGATAACCTACAAGGTTGGTTATTCTGTTCTGAGCAATATTTCAGATATCATGGAGTACCAGAAAGAAGTTGTCCATTGTATCATTCCATTTGGATGGTTTAGCTTTACAGTGGTACGAATGGTACACAAAAATCAGGGGAACCTGTCCTGGTCAGAATTTAGCCAAGCACTCCTAAAGAGGTTTGGGCCAACAGACAATGAAGACCCAGGTGAAGCTCTCAAAAGATTGAAACAATATACTACCGTAGATGTCTATCAAGAGGCGTTTGAGCAATTGTCCAATATAGTGGATGGGCTACCAGAGAGCTTCCTAGTTAGCAATTTCATGGATGCCTAAAAGATGACCTGCGCATGGATGTAAGGATGAATAAGCCACGAACTCTTCCCAATGCAATTGGACTAGCACAATTGGCTGAGGAAAGATACCAGAGTCATTGACGACCAAACGTAGGCTTTCAAAGCACAACGAATTCTACACAAAAGCCGGCAGGAACTCCAGGAGTTTTGGGACCAATGCCAAGCCAAAGGAACGAGGTACCAAACTTTAGAAGGCTATCAGCAAAATAAGCAAAGGAACGAAGGGATAAAGGACTTTGCTATTATTCTGATGAAAATTTTGTTCCTGGTCATAAGTGTGGTCGACCACAACTGTTCATGATTAAAGGTCCCAATGACGAAATAAATGAACCACCTGATGAAGAAGAAGAGGAAGATGAGGAATCTAATAGAGTACCTGAAATCTCTTTCCATGCCATCATAGTTTCTCAACACCCACAAACAATTAGGGTGATGGGAAAATTCAGAAACAAGGATTATTTGGTGCTCATTGATGGTGGAAGCACACACAACTTCATTAATCAGAAGATTGTTTTGAAATATGGGCTTCCGGTGGACAACAAAAAAAAGTGGGTAATTGAAGTAACCAACACACAGCGTGTTAAATGTGTAGGAATATGCCGCAGACTAAAGGTGGTGATACAAGGGTGCACAGTGGAAGCAGATTTCTTGCTGATGCCGACTTCGTCCAATCCGTTCGTGTTGGGAAAACAATGGCTAGAAACACTGGGAATAATACAGGCAGATTATAAGAAGACGACTATGGCATTCAATCTTAGTGGACATCAATACACGCTTCAGGGAATGCAAAGGAAGGAGATAGAGGCTCTTTCAGATAAGAATGTCCAACACCTATTTTCTAGCAACTTAGTGGGGATGGGCTTTCTGATCCAGATGGTCCCACATGAATGCAAATCCATAGAGGCTGAAAACACGCAAAAAGATATCGATCAAATCCTTAAGGATAATGGGAGAACTTTCAAAAACCAACAACCTTACCTCCAAATCCCATTAATACCGAATGCAAAGCCAGTTTCAGTCAGACCCTATCAATACCCATATTTTCAGAAAACTGAAATTGAAAATCAGGTTCATGAACTCTTGGCTGCAGGGTTAATTAGACCCAGTACGAGTCTGTTTTCATTTCCGAATTTGCTTGTAAAAAAGGCCAATAGTGAGTGGAGGTTTTGTGTGAACTACCGCGCTCTCAACGCTTTCACAATCAAATATAAATTTCCAATACCAGTCATTGACGAATTGATGGATGAGCTGTTTGGGGCACGATACTTCTCCAAATTCGATCTAAGAGCAGGATACCATCAGATTCGGGTCTATGAAGAGGATACTCCAAAAACTACATTTCGCACGCACGAAAGATACTATGAATTTGTAGTCATACCTTTCGGCCTCACTAACACACCATCCACTTTCCAGAGCCTCATGAATGAATCTTCCAACCATATTTGCATAAGTTCGTCCAAAGGATTTCCTATCTAGGCCATGTATTGACCGGAAAAGGGATTGAGCCCGATCCAAGTAAAATTGAAGCCGTATGGAATTGGCCTGTTCCAAAAATGATCCGCGAGGTCCGTGGTTTTTTAGGATTGGTCGGGTACTACTGTAAATTCATCAAATTCTACGGTATTATTGCAGCACCTCTTAACCGTTTGTTGAGCAAAGAAGGGTTCCATTGGACACATGAGGCTAAATAAGCATTCCAACACCTCAAGTATTCCCTATCTCATGCACCGGTTCTAAGACTACCAGATTTCTCTCAACCATTTGTGATTGAATGTGATGCAACAGGGGACAAAATAGGTATAGTCATGATGCAGCAGGGCCAACCAATTGTTTTCTTTAATGAAGGCCTTAAGGGAGCTTCATTGGCTTACTCCACTTATGAGAAGGAGATGTTGGCCATTGTGAAATCGGTAAGAAAATGGAGACCTTATCTTTTGGGTAACTCTTTTATTGTCAGGACTGATCACTGAAGTATGAAATATCTGATGGAACAACACATCACAACTCCTACTCAAAACCGATAGCTGCCTAAACTCATGGGCTACGACTACAAGATAGAATACAAGAAAAGGGTTGAGAACACTACTACCGATGCCCTCTCTCGCAGAGCTGAGATTTGTTTCAATGTTGTTTCTTCACCTAAAGTCGTGTGGTGGCAGCAACTACAGGAAGAGTGTCATCGTGATCCATATTATAACCGATTTAAAAATCATCCCAGGGCACAGAACCAGAATGGAGTATGGTTCTTAGAAGACTAAGTCATCCTTAGTCGTACCTCTCCTCTTATTCCCACAGTCTTGGCCGAGATTCATGACAGCCACTGGTGATCATTTTGGTTTTTACAAAACCATCAATAGGGCACGGGCTGATTTCTACTGGGACGGGATACGAAAATTAGTTTTGGGTTACATCAGGCAGTGTAATGTTTGTCAAAGAAACAAAGCAGATCATCTAGCTCCAGCCGGCCTCCTCCAATCTCTTGCCATACCAGACAAAATATGGACTGATGTCTCAATGGATTTCATTGAAAGATTGCCGGTTTCAGGAGGGTGTCAGGTAATCATGGTTGTTGTTGACAGACTCTCAAAGTATGCTCACTTTATTCCTCTATCTCATCCGCTTACTGCTTTCATGGTTGAAAATGTTGGGTCCGTTTTTGGAATCTAACTCTTAAAATACGAATCATATCAAAACGATCATACCTTAACTAACATCGCTTCATTTTTTTCATTTTCTTACACATTATTCAAAGTAATTTCAATTTTCAATTTGAAATTCATCCCTTACTCAAACCTCAATCGATATAATCCTTTATGTTTGAAAACATTTTATCATTCACCACAAATCATATCTCTTTTTATTCCGAAATTCGCTTATTAACAAATTGCAACAGCAAAAGCCTTTATTGCAAATATTGTTCGATTGCATAGGATTCCCGCCAATATTGTCAGTGATAAGGACCGACTATTCTTGAGTAGTTTTTGGGATAAACTGTTTGAAATGCAGGGAACCAAACTTACATGAGTAGCAGTTCTCATCCTCAATCAGACGGACAAACGGAGGTAATTAACCGGGTTTTGGAACAATATCTCAGGTGTTTTTCAGGTGATCAACCAAAAAAGTGGAAGGAGTGGCTTCCATGGGCAGAGTACAGTTACAATATCTCCATTCATTCCTCCATTAAGATTTCTCCTTTCCAGGCTGTCTATGGTGTTCCACCTCCTCATTTGCTTCGGTATGTTTTGGGCACTGCCAAAGTTGAAGCAGTGGATTCTTATCTTCAGGAGCATGATGAGATGATCAAGGAACTAAAGACTACATTACAACAGGCTCAGGACCATATGAAAAGCTTCGCTAATCAAAAGCGTCGGGATGTTGAGTTCATGGTAGGAGATTATGTAAATCTGAAGTAGCAGCCATATAGGCATAATTCGGTGGCCTTTTCTGGCCTCCCTCAAACTCTCTCCACGCTACTATGGTCCATTATGTATTGTGGCTCGTGTGGAGCCTGTTGCTTATAGGTTGGAATTACCTTCGGGATTAAGAATCCATAACGTTTTTCATGTCAGTAGACTCAGGAAATTCTTGGGGAATGTACCAGTAGCATCGACTGACTTGGCCCCATCCTCTGAAGATATAGCCGTTTTGCCACAACCAGAAAGAATTCTCTAAAGGCAGCTTGTTAGAAAGGGATGTATCGACCAAAGGAAGAAGTCTTGATCAAGTGGGCTGGTGCACCTGCTGAAGATGCTACTTGGGAAGATTTCAGAAGACTTTTCTGTCATTTTCCCTTGCGGACAAGGGATCTTGAAGAAGGGAGGAAGCTGTTACGTGCAGGAGACCCTGCACATTTGCTTCTGATGTGGCCAAGAGCGATATGGCCAAATAGGATTTCTTATTGTTAAGTTTTAATACGAATAGGTCAAGGATTGTTGAGTTCATTAGGAAACCGATGCCTTAAGTTATGATACGAATAAGTCAAGGTTGTTGAGTTTCAATAGGAAACTGATGCCTTAAGTTATGTTGATTTGTTTTGATTCCATCGGATTAGGTGGTGGAGTGGTCTACTAATTTCTAAGTTGTTATTTCCTTGTAAGTTTCCTTATTTCATGTTGAATGAGTGTTACAAATTAGCAATAGACAATTTAATAAAGATCATGTTGAATTGAGACTTTTCTTTCTTTCCTTATCTGAAATATTCTACAAGCAATCTAGCACATGAGCTCCTCATGGAATCACTTGATCAGTTGCTCTTTTCTGGTTAATCAGTTTTTACATATTTTGTTAAATCTTATTAACAGTATTTATTTAAACGTCACGTAAATATGTTGACAAAATTAAATATTATAAAGTTGAAACACCGGAAAACAGAGGTATCGTTCCGGAATCACTACCTTGTACTGTGTTTATTAGTGAGAACTGCTAAATGAATTGGATGCTAAGTTACTATCTCCAAGGAGACTTTGATCTTTGTATAGCCTGGTTGCAGTTCCTGTTGCAGCTATTTTTTATCTTTATCAGAACCAGTGTGCGAAGCATTGATTACACGAGAAACAGATAAGCTGTTGCTCAATGGAGGATTTGAATTCGGCCCTGAACTTTCGACCAACTACACGTATGGAGTTCTGCTAGATCAAGCACCTAGTCCTGATTAGTCCCACTTGAGACATTGTGTCTATACAAGCCATGGTCAAGCGCATAGACTCCAACTCCAAGGAATTCGTACAAGGCAATGCTGCAATACAGATCGTCTCGTCTAAGAAGCCTCAGCTCAGCTGAGACGCAAACTAAACTGAGAAAAAGGTTCTGCATGCACTTAAGATTTAGGCTGAAATTGTGCTTGAGAGCTCAAAACAGTTTCACTATGAGGTAGATGGGTGGTTGTTTCCACTTAGAAACATCAAAAGTAACAGATCACAGGAGCCTTTGTAGTACGTACTGTAGTATAGTTCTTCAACAAGCAAAGCTATTAAAGAAGGTGCAGGTCCTCAGGTACCACCAAGATTTCCCCTTTCCGTGTGACTAATATACAGCCGCCAACTTGCACCAGTAGACTCAAAAGGGAAATTCACAAGAGTAAGTTGTAAATGCTATACTTCTGTATTACTAGAACCAAAAGCAGATGAACATTCGGGTTTCTCCAATTCAATGTGGTTACTATACAAAACTTTCTTTTTTACAGGTTGACCTTCAAAGCAAGCCATCGTATTAATTTGCTATCGACAGTTCGTGCGCCAGGAATAGGATAAATCAAAGTCTCTGTAGCATATATTTTACAGATACTGTACCTTGATAATTTTGTTTTATATATCTGTGCTTCTCCTTCTTACTGCCGCATCGAAGTAATTCTTTTCGGATGCATGAAGTATGATTCTTAAACAAGGATCCTGAGCCATGTCAACAGAAAGTTCAATCAGCACTAGAGCATTATAACTACTGCACAAAGTGGAGACATTTATGAGAAAACATAATAAGGCCTTGCAGCAGCAAAGTCTACATTTTAAGCACGTCATTTCAGTAACCCAGTTGGCAAGCCTAATATACTAACAGCAGTCAAGAATAAGACATTTTGATAAATGAATATTAAAAAAGATTCAGTTTTTCAAATTCAAAGAGTATACTTGCAGTAATACCTGTTCTCTTGTTTAGAGTTCAACTGTTCCTAAGCCCGAGCTAAACTTTATGTGGAGCGTTTGTCTGCAAGGCACGTTTTAGAAGAGATTTGTAGGCTTCACTTCTCGACCACTCATCAATTTCACGAGCACGTAGAACAGGAAGAGGATGTGAAAGTTGCCTAGTCTGAGCATTTCTGGAGACAACCAACATGTCAAGCATAGACCTATCGATACACATACTTATTGTTGTTCTGTATATAATTTTGCTCACCTAATGTACCAGCCAACTGGACTTGAAGAAGCTTGGTCATAAGAGCGAGCTTGTTCCAAAAATGCATCCACATTTAATTGATCAGCTAATGACGGGCTTCCCCCAGCTAATTTCATCAAAACAGAGATGACTACCTCTTGTAGGAGCAGAAAATAATCAGAAACTGCAGAAGAATATACAACAAAATAATTTTTTTCTGCAGTTCCAAGGCCTAGCAATTTATACCTTAGGATCCTGAGCAACAAGAAGGGCTGCACGATCACAAGTTAATTCTGCTGCTCGTAGCCAACGAAAAAGCTGTTCTTCTAGGTTCTGAGCTATCAACCTACCAAGTCCTACAAAATTAACAGAAACAAGAGGTTCAATCCATCCGTAGATTCAGTAATTTTGTAATCTAAGCCAACTATCTAAGAAAAGATTGCCAAATAATGAAGCTAATAGGCATATTTTATTACATAAATCATAAGTTTGCTCCTTAAAGAATGTGAAAATGTCACAAGAAATGAAACTCAGTTGAATCAATGTCGCCATTTGAAGTAGTTTGAAACTTACAGTTTCAGAACCAAATGCTCTGTTTGGATCTCTAACTAAAAGACACCAAAAACCTTGAAAACGTTGTTCAAGGAAACCATTATTCACAATAATCATTCAACAAAGCTTATATGAAACCCCCAGAGCTAACTCAATTAGGATAATGCAGCTTCCCATCCAACCAAAGAGGAATTCTCACAACTTTGAAAGTTAGCAAGATCTATTCTTGAATACACATTAAGTTGTACTTTCAGAGTCCACATATTCCATATACCTCTATATGCATGTCAAGGCTTGATTTGATGGGGAAAAAAAAAGACTTTGAAACCTAAAACAAAGATAACAACACCAAAATACCTACCAGGAACAGTATAGACCCCAAGCGTAAGAATGTTTGCAAATGTAAGCCACACGCCATGATCACATTTCAGATGACCGAGCTCATGAGCCAAAACTGCCTAACTTAAAGCAAAAGACCACCAATTAGTAGTCTTTCAATTAAGTGCATAAACAGATCAGGCGTATATATAGCTTTAACTAAAAACAAACGGTGGATAGAAAAATGATAAAGAACCAACTAGCACTAAGAACTATATTCAAAGTCTCCTTGTCTGTGAATCTAATAAGCACTATTAATCTGCTGTAATAGTTTGACTGGAGAAAATATAATTGATAGCTGTAAAGATGTTTTTGATGAAGAAACAATGCAATACCTGCAGCTCCTTCCGCGTCAAAAGCTCCACTAGGCTGGTGTGCACCACAATGAATGGCTTTTTCCCACTTATAGCTAAAGTATAAGCATTTGGTAGAGGACTTTGCCGCACATACAGGTCAGGAGCTTCAATGTTCAGTATCTCTGCTGCCTCAGTCATCAATTTATGAAGTTCAGTAAGCTGGACAAAAAATAAGACAGTTGGATCAGCAAACAAGTGCAGTAATCCCTGTGGTTTAGAGGGCATCTATAATTAGAGTAAATAAGGAAGTACAAAAACTTGATATGAAAACAAATTAAAACAATCATAATGCAATCAATCAACCGGTGCTTTCATATTGGAGATGGTTAACAAGAATCCAAGAGACCAAAATTGTGTAAAGGACACTCAAGTTTCAGAAGTGCATCAGCATGCTAGATAGATTTAAAATACCAGTTACCATTGAATCAAAGATTTATCTGCTTAAAATGCCTTGACATTAAAATCAAGTAAGAAAAATATACAATAGGAATAAGAGATACTTCTCGTAGAGTTAAAAAAGAAAATGGTCACTGTTAAAATATATATAATAAATATCTTAACAAAGAAAATGGTCACTATTAAGATATATATAATAAATATCTTAACAATCTCCCCCTTTTTGACATTTTTGTCACAAATAAGAAACTTCCCTTAATGAAATAATTGGACATATAATCCACATAAGAAAAGAACTCCCCCTTAATCTAACATCAAGTTCCAAGCATAAACAAAAATATCCAACATTCACAAACCGCTCAAAATAACCAAATACAAACCCAAGTCATCTCCCCCTTTGGGACAAAGGATGTCAAAAAGAAAAGTTAAGAGGCATAAGAGAATCGAAGAACCCACTACTTCAGTTGACGAAGAGCATCAAGACCCACTTGAAAAATGCCTTCAATCCGCTCAATTTCAATAAACAAAGCTACATGAGGATTGACAGAGGAAGTCCCCGAAGCATCTGAAGGACCAGATGAAGTGTAGGGCAAATCCACAACCCGTGGTTTCTCAAAAATTCTTGGCGAGATGTTCATCAAGGTGACTAGTTCAAGTATAATCATACCAGTTTGTTAAAGAAAATGCCCTTGAATCAGATATCAGTTGAATTTAATAGCCTGAAAAATAGTAACAAAAATAAATATAGGCAAAACAAAATGGGACAGAACACAAAGATTTACGTGGTACGGTCAATGTGACCTACGTCCACGGCCGGAGAGTGAGCAATTTTACTAGTATGTGGAGAATGTATACAAGTACAAAAAACTGGAACTAAAGGCTTTTAAAACTCATCAAATATATAGAAAATAACTGAAGAAGATGAGAGGATTTGTGTTGTTTTGGTGATTGAAGGAGAGGAAGGAATGGTGTGTTTATGTTCCAAACCATGCCTTCTATTATAGCTGAAGTCTCAAGCTTTTGTCCAAAATTTCTTTAATCTGTGCACAATCTTAGCAATTGACAACAATGTCATGCGCACAAAGAAAATAATGTATCTATGACAAATTCTAAACGGTGGCCATCTATTTTTGACTTAACGGGAGAGGCCAAAGCATGCAACCAATAGCCAACATTTGTTGACTTATTGGAGGGGCCAAGGCATGCAACAAATCTCCACCTTGACTTGGTCCCGAACAATTAGTGATCTGCTCCACCTTCTCCGACAATGCCCCAAAAAGGGCTATATCACCAACTATAAACATCAATCAAGTCCAAGTACTGTTTGAACTTGTAAACTGGAAGAACTTTTGTAAACATGTCAGTAAGATTGTCCTTAGTGTTGATCTTTTGAATAAGGACCTTCTTCTTTGCAATAGTATCCCGAATGAAATGATACTTCACGTCAATATGCTTCGTCGTCTCATGATACATCTCGTCTTTCGTCAAATGAATAGCACTCAGGTATTGAAAATATAAGGTATAAGGCACGTTTAGTTGCAAAGGGCTACAGTCAAGTACAAGGTGTTGATTTTAATGATACTTTCTCACCAGTGGTGAAACATAGCTCTATTCGTGTATTACTTGCATTGGTTGCCATGTTTGATTTAAAATTAGAACAACTTGACGTCAAAACAGCACTCCTGCATGACGAATTAGATGAGCAGATTTATATGAAATAACCTGAAGGTTTTGAAGTTACAAGAAAGGAAGACCATGTGTATTTGTTGAAGAAATCCTTGTACGGATTGAAACAGTCCCCAAGACAGTGGTACAAGAGGTTTGATTCATTTATGTTGGGTCATGATTTCTCTAGGAGCATGTATGATAGTTGTGTTTACTTTCGGAAGTTTGATGACGGCTCATTCATCTATTTATTGTTATATGTTGATGATATGCTCATTGCTGCCAAGAAAGTCACAGATATTCACCATTTGAAGGCCTTATTGCATGGTGAATTTGAGATGAAAGATTTGGGAGCAGCAAAGAAAAT